>JAQZBX010061507.1:0-17087 GCA_029593785.1 Cabassous unicinctus
AAGCGAACCCGGGGCCTCTCATATGGTAAACGGGTGCGCTATCCATTGCGCCACAGCCGCTTCCTGCCGTGAGGTTGCTGCATCAGCCCACCGCACCGCTCAGGCCGGCGTGCCCTCACAAGGAGGCCTCGGGGCGCGAACCCGGGCCTCCCATATGGTAAACGGGGGCTCTATCCACTGAGCCACACCCGCTTCCGCTTGAATAACATTTAAAAACAGCAACAGCTAGGAGTTCTCAAGGCCTGTGTGCCCGGCATGGCTGTGAGCACTTGTTTAAAGTGACTCATTTAATTCTCACAGCCCTCTTTGAGGCAGATATTATTATCAGCCCCATTTTACAGATAAGGAAACTGAGTCACAAGAAAGTTAAGAATGAAGTCAGCGTCTCCCCAAGGTACGGACTAAGCTCTGTCTGTTTGCACGTGGTGGTTTGTTGGGGTGGAGTGGGGGTTTTTCAGGGAAGATGGGAAAATCCCAAGAAGGCAGGATTTGAATTGACCCCCCCCAAAATAACCAGCTTCCATAATCTCAGAAGGGAGAAACGGCTGCAGAGCCGAGGGTGCCCTCTCCCCTGGGGATCTGCTGGTAACGTTTAACACGCAGCTCTCTGGCAAGGAAAGCCCGGGTTGTGGCGTTTGCCACCTTCTGTGGTGTGAACAGCTGCTGTGGCCAAGTTCACGGTACCAGCGCGGAGTCCCCAGACGTGGCGTTGGGGAGAGAGGCCCGAGCCAGCGCAGTGCACCCTGCTTGGCAAGCCTGGGATCCAGAGCCGTCGTGTGGCTGCTTCTCTGGGCTCACAGCTCGGGCCCGCTGAGGACTTCCTGGTTTTTGTCTGCCTGGAAGGAGGGGGTTTAGTTTCTTTGAAGATAAGTGACTTAGTTTCACAGAGCTTAGGCTGCCATGAATCGATGCCCAGCTCCCTGTTCCTGCCTGCCCGGCCGCGGCTCAGAGGGCTTCCAGAAGGCGGTGGTTTGCGTGGGAGGCCTACGGCAGCCGGTGACTTGAAACGAGATGGATGGGCTCAGCCGGCTTCCTCTGGAGAGGCGTTGGGTCCCACAGCCAGCCCTGCCCCGGCGTGGGCGCTAGGCCCTGCGGATTGCAGGTGGGAAGCTGCGCGGCCTCCCAGCCCCCCAGGGGTCCCCAGCAGAGGAGCCGGCGGGGCCCCTGGCTGCCAGTTCCAGGTGGAGGACTCCAAGGACCTGCCTCTGAGGCTCACAAGTGCCCCTGAAGGCCCCCAGTGGTGGTGGGGGGAAGCGGCTCCCCCAGGCCGGTTGGGGACAGGACTGAGGTTCCAAGGCAGAGGCGGCAAGAGCTTGAGACGTGAGAAAACGGCGGCCCGGAGGGGACGGGCAGGGCCTCACCGTGATTGAGTGAGGTTTGAGCCGATGCTGAGCGCTGGTCTGCTGGGCGGCGACGCCTGTGGTAAAGGACGGTGTCTCTGTCCTCTTGGGCATGAGGCCCTTTTTGGGAGGCACCAGAAGCCTCTTTTTATTGCATCTTTTGGGTGGGATATAATTCACATAACATAAAATCCATCATCCTAAGGTGTCCGGCTTGGAGGTTCTTAGCACATTCACAGGGTTGTAGAAACAATTCTGTGGTTTCTGCACCCAGCAGTGGTCAAGAGTGTGGTACCTGCACCCAGGTGGCTGGATTCGACAGCCCCCCTGACCAGCTGTGTGAGCTCGGGCACACTGCTTCACCTCTCTGTGCCTAGTCTCCTCACCTGTCAGGTGAGGACAGCAACATTTAACCCAGGCTCCTGGGAGGATAAATAGTGGAGCTCTTTAGGGAGTGCCTGGTTTGGGGAAGACCAGTTATGGTCATTAAATGGCAGCAAGTTTTGTACCCGTGGACTGAGAAATGTTTACTGATGTAAACATCTGTATGTTTGGAAAAATAGCAGTAAGCGCTTGAGGGAGGCGTGTCCATCTCCAGACAATGCCTGGGGCTAAGAGCTCACAGGCGGCAGTCTCTGTTTTTGTGCAGAGTTCCCCGTGTATGTCCCACAGGAAACTCTCCTGCAGGATATTACTAGGTTCACTCCACCAGAGGGGTTCTGGGTGAAAAAAGATGTGTGGGAACCATTTGGTGCATTAAACGTTGAATGTATCTGGAGACTGACGTGGGCTATGATTCTCCAAGGGGGAAACGTAGGAAGGTGTATTTTCCCAAAGCATTGGGTAGTGGAATGCCCCTCGCCCCCAGCCCCGATGACGCAGGGTGGTGAGGTTGGACCCAAGGGGCTGCACATCTAGCTCCCAGGGGCTCCCTTGTGCACCCATTTTTTTAGGATGGATGCCGACGCCCATAGCCCCCACCCCTCGCTAGAGGGAGGCTTCAGGGAACCCGTTTTTTTGGGACATCCTCCTCCTGCTCTCCCCACCCTACTGGAGGCCACGGCCCCCTCCCCTAAATAGAGGGGCACTCCAAAGCTCTGTCTTGAACCCTCTCACCTCCGTCCTGGAGCGTCTCACCCACGCGCCTCGCTTCCTTTGTAACACTGATTGGCTGTGTCTGGTTTGACCTCTCCTTCGGCTGCCCACACCTTCCACTACCTGCTGGAAATTTCCACCTGCATGATCTCCCAGCCTCACGAATTAAAACCCCGCCCTGAGGCCTCCTCTTCTCTCCAGCCTCCTCCATTTCTGGTACCAGCGCCAGCTCGGAGCACCGAGACGCCAAAACGCAGAGTCACCGCCAAGCTCTCCTCCCTCTCCTCTGTCTCCGCTGACACTGCAAATCCCTGGCTCTTTGGCCTCCGTGCGCTCTCTTGCTTTCCGCCTTCCTTTCACCTCCAGAGTGTTTGTTCAGACCCTGGTGTCTTCCCGGCTCTATCGTCTCCCAAATCCAAAACAGTCGGCAAGTGACGCCCTGAGCCTCTGAGATCGTCGGGTCCTCTGCTTACTGCCCCCATTTCCATCAGAATAAAGTCCCATTCCTTGGTGGCGTGCCCACGGCCTCCCTAAACCTTCCCCTCCCTTCCTCGACTTCCCAGTCCTGAGACGGTATTCCGGTTTTCCGTGGGGAAGCAGCGCGATGTTGATGGGACAAAGTGGCTGCCTCCCCGCCACCGAGCACCACAGTTGACTAGCGACGTCTGTTACGGGCCGGCGCGGGAGGACGACAGCTGTGCCGTCTGCTTCCAGCCCACTTCTCGCCTAACGGGGCTTCTCGCTACAGCCCACCCCAGCGTCCCCATGTCTGTGCTTTCCTCCGTCCCGTCCCTCTCTCTGCATGTTCAAATCCTACCAAGTCCTTACGGGCCAGTCCCAATACCAGCTTCTTCACCAGGGGTTCTTAACCAGGGCTCCACGGACCCCTAAAGCTTTCAGGGGGTCCGTGAGCTTGAACTGAAAATTCAAAAAGACATTATTCTTGTGGGGCTGTGTTGGTGCGGGTGTGATGTATTTATTAAATAATGCACAGTGCAGTGTGGACTTAGTAAGGGTCCGTGGTTTTCACCTGCCTGGCAGAGGGGTCCGTGGAAGAAAAGGGTGAAGAGCCCCTGCTCCTCATGAAGCTTTCCTTTCGTGCAGCTGATTTTGAACTCAGGAAAGTGTGCATGGGAAATTCTGCCGGCCAGGGTGGGAGGCAAGGACTGGGGAATGGAGCCTGGCGTGTGGAAGCTGATGTCCCGGCCACAGGTGGGGCCAGCTGAACCTGAATCCTGGTGGAGGGAACTGGCTAAAAAGAAGCCCCTGGGCCCGGGGGCCTGGAGCGCTGCATTTCTAACATACCCTCGTGTGATACTTCTTAACCGTGGGGTCTGTGAACTACGGTGCAGATTGTGGAGAAACAAAACTGTGCCAGCCTCTCGCAGAGCCGGGCTCGAAAGCCGGGCTTCTCGAACGGCTGTGGTGAAGGCCGAGCTATTAAAATTTCCGGTACCTTGCAGACTGATGCTTTTATAAAATGGAGTGAAAATGAACCATGGAAACATACAATAACGAAGGCCATATGCAATAAAAGCCCCGATTTTATTATGGGACTCCAGACACATGAAAGTGCTCTGTCAAGCTGCTATAGCTCCTCGGCCACTGTCCAAGGAGCTACAAAGCTTCTAAACTCCTACCCCCATTCTTCACTCAATATGGACCAGAAACAGTTTGTGGACTGGCACACAGAGCGCATCGGGAAGGCACTGGCCAAGGAGATGTCCCAGTTCACTGTCGTGGTCATCTCACCACAAAGAATTCTTGGCAATAAATAACTCAACACAACACGTCCCTCTTGTATAGCGGTCACGGAAACACGTGGCTTTTGCCGTGTGTGCTGTAGGTAAGCGGTGAGCAGGTGGCTAAGGAGGTAAAGGCAGGAACATGCTGCCCAGGTTTCCCTTCTTCGTAGCGACGATCTTTTCCACTCCCTTCCTCTGTGACCATGCTCAGACTGCATTTATACCTCCTCCGTTCCTTTAAAAAAAGGGGCAAATCGAGCAGCAGCATCCCAAAGAGTGAAGAGTGACACAGCTGCACCGGCTGCTTCTCTGCTTTCGAGAAAACTTCTGTCTGCTGCTTCTCCACAGGGCGGCAGTTGCACCTGCGCTCACGGGTTTGGCTCCTGCCACGCAGTGTGTGAGCTGACCCCACTCTCATTAGGACTCTGCTTATTTGACCCTTGGAGACACGATGTCTCAGGAAAAAAACAGAAACGAACAAATGAATGCCCTTATAGGAATGTATTTACTAGAATCCAATTCCACTTGAGGGAAAGCGTTTGCACAGTGGACTGTGAGAGTGTGAGATTTTACCTGTCTAAACAAATAAAAAAAGCCTTATTTTGGTTGGGACCTTGAGCCTCAAACTGTGAAGAAGGCAAGATATGCAAAGCACATCCCCACCCTGTTAAAAACACTTCTGGCTGCCAGGTCTGGCTGCCTTTGCTGGCAGGAAGAGCGAGCACCGAGCACCGCTTCCAGGTGGGGTGGCCTGGCCGCCATTTGCATGAACGCTTTGCTTCAGACCTCGAGGATGTGTGGTGGGTTGTGAGCTCCCAAAGGAGTTTTCATAGCCGGAAGGACCTTCACGCTGGTTTTACGACCTCAGTTAAGTCTCTCCACCTCTCTAGTTTGCCATTTCCATGGCTGTGAAAGAAGGCAGCTGGACTTCACGATGAACACTGACTTTATGCCAGAACCTGGCCAAGCCTGCCGCGTGCATTACTCTCCTGTCACAGTCCAAGGAGCTAGGCTTGTTATTATGCCCATTTTACAGGTGAAAACGTGAGGCTCAGGGTCACTGGCTCAAGTTCACACAGCTAGCATGTGACAGACTTGGACCTCTGGAGGCTTGACCCCAAAGCCTGTGTTCTTTCTCCCTAGTTTTTTCTTCTGAAAGTTTCAAATATTGAGAGAAATCCAAAGACTAGAACAACGATCCCTGTGTCACCCACCACCGTCTGGCTTCAGCAATCTCGCATTTGCTCTATTTGTGCTTTCTCTCTGTTTTTAGGAACACTGCTTCCCATTTTAGGACTTGCCTTTTACAACAGCTTATTGAGGTATAATTGACATACGAGGAACTGTACATATTTAAAGTGTACAACTTGGTGCATTTTGACACGCGTATGTATTCGTGGTACCATCCTCACCCCAAAAGTTTACTTAGCTCCCCCTGCCTTGCCACTGTCCGCCTCCTGAATCCCCGGCAACTGTTGAGCTTTCTGCCACTATAGATTAGTTTATGTTTTCTAGAATTTTATAGCAGTGTAATTATACAGTTTGTACTTTTTTTGGTCTGTCTTTCCTTCGGCATACTTATTTTAAGATTCATCCATGTTGAAGCATGTATCAGTAGTTCGTTCCTTTTCTTGCTGCGTGTTCCATCGTATGGATACGCCACAATTGGTTTATCTCTTCACCTGTTGAAGGACATTTGGGCTGTTTCCAGCTTTGGGTGATTGCCGGTAAAGTTTCTATGAACATCTGTGAATTTATGCTGTGGTGGGCGGGATGCCCCCTCCCCCAGGAAGTCCACACCCTTATCCTTGAACCTGAGGATATGTTACGTTAGGTGGCAAAAGGGATTTGTGGATGCAATTAAGGTTACGGAATTTAAGAGAGGGACATTATCCTGGGTTGTTGGGGTGGATCCAATCTAATCACACGAGCCCTTAAAAGTCGAAAAGCCTCTCTGGTTGGAGCGAGAGATGAGAGAGAAGAGGAGGTCAGAGAAAGAATCAACGTGCTTCGCTGGTTTGAAGATGGAGGAATGCAGGTGGCCTTTGCCTGAAGGAACCGAGAGGGCATCAGGCTTGCAGCCAGCAAGGAGACGGCCTGACGGCCACAGGAGGAGGATTCTGCCAGCAGCCTGGACCTGCAAGGTGGTCCTTCCCAGAAGCCTCCAGAAGCCTCCAGAAAGGAAGGGCCTGCTGGCACCTTGATTTTGGCTTCATGGGACCCTGAGCAGAGCACCCAGCCAGCCTGGACTTCTGAGCCAAGGAGACTGTTGGATGGCGAATGGATGTTATTTTAAGCTGCTAGGTTTGTGGTAACTTGTCATGACAATAGCAAAATGTGTGTGTTCATTTCTCTTGGGTAATCCCTGGGAGTGATTGGTGGCTGATACTGCAGGTGTATGTTTAACTTTTTTAAGAAACTGCCAAACTGTTTTCCGAAGCAGTTGTACCATTTCACATTTCTGCCAGGAGTTTTTGAGAGTTCCAGGCGCTCCACGTCCTTGTTAACACTTGATATTGTCAGTCTTTTAAATCTTAGACATTCTAATAGGTGTGAGGCATTATCTCAAAGAAGGGAGACCTGAGTAAACTTTTGGAATGCGGACATAAAATTCTGCAGCTAGAGACGTGTCTGTGGGGTGTATGTGTTGCTCAAGCAAACTTCTAAATTAAGTAAACTTACAGGATCAGGAATCTCTTGTACCCATTTGTTTCTTAGAAAGGATTGAAAAATGAGAACGCGTAATAATCCTATTAAGTCAAACACTTCAAAACTCTAGCAAATGGTATCATTCATTAGCTAATAAATATAAATGTAAACATAAGATAATGCAACAAATTATTTGAATCTCAATGCAGAGAATACTTTATTAACTGATTACAGTTGAAAGTCGCAAACAAAAAGTGGTATATTAAGAAAGAGCCATATATATATTTATATATATACAGACTGATCCAAAGACTGTTATTCTTTACATTTTAATAACTTCTGCATTTTTCTTCTATTTAGGCAGTGTGCTCTCTTTTCTTCTCAGTTAAAGAGACAAATCGTGGCCAATATTTTTAAGTCGTATTTTGATGACAACTGACTTTGTATTTCCCTCATGACTAATGCTGTCGAGCCTCTTTTCATTTGCCTACTAACTATACATATATCTTTTCTGGTCAAGTGTCTGTTCAACTCATTTGCCATTTTAAAAAATTGTGTTGTGTGTTTTCTTGCAATTGAGTTTTTTTGTTTTTTTTTTTCTTTTTAGGAGAATCCGGGGATTGAACCTGGGACCTCGTACAGCGAAGCAGGCCCTCAACGACTGAGCCACACCTGCTTCACTGCAATTGAGTTTTGAGAGTTCCTTACATACTTTGGGTGGAAGTCTTTTATCAGATAGATTTGTAAATATTTCCTTCCAGTCTCTGATATGTCTTTTTATGGTCTTAGCAGCCTTTCAAAGAGAAAACACTTTAAATTTTGGTGATGTTCTTAATTTATCTTTTATTTTCCTTTCATGGACCAACCACGCTTTTGGTGTTGTATCTAAGAAATCTTTGCTTAACCTAAGGTGACAAAGATTTCCTGCTGTGTTTTCCTGAAGTAGCTTATAGTTTTAGGTTTCACATCTAGGCATATGATTCATTTTGAGTTAATCTTTGCATATGATACAACGTGTAGATTGAAGTTTTATTTTGCATATAGATATAAAAATTTCCCAACACCACTTGTTGAAAAGTCCATTCTTTGCCACTGAATTGCTTTTGCACCTTTGTCAAAAACCAGCTGATGTGAGTCTGTTTCTGGACTCTTTGCTCTGTCTCACTGGTGGGGCTGCCAGTCTTCACACGAGTCTCCCACTGTCTTGATTGCTGGACTGCAGCTGTGTAAGCTGCCTTGAAACCAGGTGGGACACGTCCTCCAACTTTGTTCTTCTCTACCGAAGCTATTTTGGCTACTCTAGGTCCTTTGCATTTTCATATTAATTTTAAAATCAGCTTGAAGTTTTTATAAAAAAGCCTTTACTTCCATTGGGGTTACATAGGGGAGTCTTATGATTCACAAACATGAATATCTCTTCACTTATTTAGGTCTCCTTTAGGTTCTCTCAGAAGTGTTTTGTAATTTTCATTGCACATATCTTGTCCACAGGTTTTCATATTTTTAATGGGATTGTAAATGATATTGTTTTTTAAATTTCAATTTCTGATTTTGCTACTATGTAGAAATACAATTAGTTTTGTATATTGGTCCTATATCCTGCTATCTTGCCAAATTCACTTATTAGTTTCAGTAGCTTTTTTGTAGATTCTACCAGATTATTTTTTAAGATTTATTTTATTTTTCCCCACGTTGTTTGCATTTGCCGTGTTGTTTGTTGTGTGCTTGTCTTCTTTTTAGAAGGCACTGGGAACTAAACCTGGGACCTCCCATGTGGGAGGCAGGCGCCTAATCACATTAGCCATCTCCGCTCCCTGCTTTGTTGTGTCTCTCATTATGTTTTTCCTCCTTGTGTCTCTTGTGTCATCTTGTTGCATCATCTTGTTGCGTCAGATCGCCGAGCCAGCTTGTTGCATCAGCTGGCTGTCTTGCTCATCTTCTTTACGAGGCACTGGGAACTGAACCCTGGACCTCCCACATGGTAGGCAGGCACTCAGTCGCTTGAGCTAAATGCATTTCCCTTCACCAGATTTTTGACGTGGATAATCTTATTATCTGCTGCATTCCATCCCCACGTGGATACCTTTTATTTCTTTTTCTTACCTTATTTCATTGACTAGTCTTTTCAGTACAATGGTGAGAGTGGACATTCATGCCTTGTTCCTTAATGTAGGACTGGGTATTCAGTCTTTTGCCGCTTATTGGCTTGAAGGCCTTAGTCAAGTTGATGAAGGTCCCTTTTATTCAAACTTTGCCGAGTGTTTTTATGAGACATGGATGGTGGGATTTTCAGATGCTTTTTCTGCATCTTTTAAGACAGGGGCTCTTAACCTCTTTTGTTCCATGGACCCCTTTGCCAGTCAGGTGAAAACCATGTATTCCTTTAAAAATGCAGTCGCAGAGAGTTTTATGACACTCAACATTGGCATGTCTTTAAATTAAATTTTATGATTATTCAAAATTATGTTTTACAACTTTCCCATAATTTCAATACCCGATAACCTAACACGATTCAACATGTGTTCAAATGGTCATTTTCAACAAACATTTAGAAATTTGAGTTTTCCCATGGTGTCATAAGACCATCTCTGCCATCCTTACCAACCTTTTTGCAGGCAGTTATCCACTGCACACAGAACACGCTACATCAAAATAAAAATCACACTAAGTCCACACTATACTGGGCATTGTTTAATAAATACGTCACACCCTCACCAACACGTCCCCACAAGAATAATGTTTTAAATGCATGAAATAAAATTACAAAGGAAATCAGTTACATATATTGAGATACAGTTACTAAAATAAAAACATATATATAATGCTATACATATGTGCTCCTTTCTTAACACATTAAATAATAACCCAACACATCAAAAATAATTATTAAAGGCATGTCAGTAGGCAGACTCTTGTTGTTATCTTGAACAAGAACATGAAGCTGTGGCGAGTATTTGACAAGGCAGCATGCATATCACGTTGGACATCTGATCGAGTTGATTTTTTTCAATTCAAACTCATGGACCCCCTGAAATCTTTCCATGGACCCCTTGGGGGTCCCTGGAACCCTAGTTAAGAACCCCTGTTTTAAGATGATCATATGGTTTTTTCTTTTATAATATGTTAGTAAAGTAAATTATTTTATTGATTTTTATGGTTTTTTCTTTTATACCATGTTAATAAAGTAGATTATTCTATTGACTTTCACCAAGGTGCTATAATCCCGCCTCGGTGATGCTGCGTTGTTCCTTTTGTGGGGTGTTGGTTTCCATTTGCTGAAAATCTTTAAAGAACTTTTGCATCTGTGTTCACGAGGGACACTGGCCTGCGATTTCTTTTTCTTGTAATATCTTTGTTGGGTTTTGGTAGCAAATTAAGACTGGCCTCATAAAATGAGTAGGGAAGTATTCTCTTCTCTTCAGTTTCCTGGAGGAGTTTGTGAAGAATTGTTCACTCTTTCATCTTCTTCTTGAGCGTATTCAATACATTTTAGTGAGCTCGCCTATTAACCCTAGAAACGGCATCATTCCTGGGCTGTTTCTGATGCATCTTTATCCTCCTTAGAGCTTGTATTTTTCCGTTTCTTCACATGCCTAGTAATCGTTGGATGACAGACCTTGCACATCTTACCTTGTGTTTTTGTATTCTGGTAAATGCTCTCAAGGTTTCCTCTGAGGGTCGGCGACGTTTCTTAGGAACGGCTCAAGCCATCTGGGTCTTGATTTTAAGCTTTGTTAGGTGGGACCGGAGCAGTCTTCAGTCTAAGACCAAGTTTCCCCCACGACTGGGACGAAGCTCTTCCTGAGCCCTGCCTGCTGTGTCCTGGACACTGCGCCTTCTCCTCGGCTGGCGGCAGCAGGAACTGCTCCTGGCTGTGCGTGGGCGCTGGCCCTGTTGCCCCCACTCCTGCAGGTGGGTCTCCCCCGGCTTTACTCCATCTTCCTCTCTCACAGGCCCTGCTGTGAGGAGACCCTCTCCCTCTGCCGAGCCCAGGGCTCTCACACGAGGTCTGCAGCCCTGCCGACTCCAGCTGCCTCCGCCTCCCGGGACCACCTCAGCTCATCAACTTGGTGAGTCCCCGACCTCCATTCAGGGACCCCTCCCTGCTCATGGCCTAAAAGCTGTCTCTGTGCAGTTATCCAGGTCTCTCAGGGATCACCGACTTTAATTTTTTAATATTTTTTATTTGATCCCTAGCTCTTGTTACCCTGTGTCCAATGTCACCTATATTCTGCTTCCTATGCTTTGTCCAGGGTGTTAGTGGTCTCAGGCAGGGGATAAACCTGGTTCCTGTGCTCCACGTCGGCCGCCAGCAGACGGCCGAGGACTTGCTCGAACTTCTGGCTGAATGGTAATAGCAGCCATCATGGCACGCCACGCCTAGGTAGGTTTAGCAGGCATCGCCCCCAAACAAGGACACTTTCCTACATTAGTGTAATACCATTATCCTACCGTAGAAAACTATAGATAATTCCCTAATATTATCTAATATCCAACCCACTTCCAAACGTCCTGAGTTGTTCCCTTTTTTCTTTAAATATGGCTTTCTTCAGACCATGAATTAAAGTTCACGTGCTCCATTTGGCTGATGTCTCCTTTCATCTGGAATACCCCGTGCCATCTTTTTTCCCCTCTTGACATGGAGTTTTTGAAGAGACTGGATAATCTATCCACCAGAAGGCCCCTCATCCTGTGTTTTTCAGTTGCTTCTTCGTGTATGTCTTATAAACTGGAATTTGTGTCCAAAGACTGTATTTGATAGAAGTCAAACACTTTTGGAAGACATTTCGCAGTTGCTTTTCCTTCACGCTGTGCCACGTCAGGAGAATTTAACGCTGGCTGCCCCGCAGCTGGCGATGGTAAACGTGATCACGTGGTCACGCCCGTGACAGCAGACTGTTCCAAGAGGCGCGTTTCCTTTCACAAGGAGCACGTGATCTGGGGGGGCTCCTTGAGCTCTCAGTGAATATCCTGTTCCCCAGCTAGCTTCACATGGCGGTTTTCCCATATGCTGATGGCTTTCCTGCATCGCTTATTTTTTGGGGGTTTCAAGAATACTCATTTTCTAATTCTATCATTATTTCTCTACTTATTGGCTGGCAGTCCTCTGTAAAGAAACCTTTCCCTCCACACCTGGGGCATGAATAATGGTTCTTCCTAAAAAGTCAGGATAAATACTTAATTCTTTCCTTTTAATGACCATTTTCAAAGCAAAATTAGGTCATGAAAATATTCTGTTTTCTTCTAGATGCTTTACTGTTTTACCACTTACTTTTATGCCTATGATCCATCTTGAATTATTTGTTGGACATGGCATGGTTCAGGGGTCAAGGTTATTTTTTTCCCTATATCGAGTTATCCAGTCGACCTACGATTACTTATTGAAAGGAAAACTGCGTTCCCCCTGAGTTGCAATGGTAGCTTTGCTGTAAGTCAAGTGCCGATATACGTGTGGATATTCTCTTTAGTCCCTCTGTCTATCTTTGCGCCGATACCACCCCATCCTGCGCGGAGAGCAATTTCAGCAGAGCTGCCCCTCCTCATCGCTCTCGGGCTGTTAATCCTGGGTGCGTGTCCCGAGGCCACCCCTGGACTCCAGCCTTGGCCGTTGCCCTCCCCTCTCCCCAGCCCTGCCGCGTCTGGCTTCAGGAAGCTCAGGCGCATTCCGGGTTCCCTGGGCTCAGCCCTCGGGGCTGCTGCTTCAGACGGGCCCCTGGCTTCTGCCGGGCTGCGTCTTCCCTCTTCTCCAGGGTGGGCAGCCTTCCAGGAACTGGGAGCCAGCATGAGCCAGACGGATGTGTCCCTGTGCTCTGGAGCGCACGGCCGGGGTGGGGGCACCCTCCAGCACACACAGACACGCCGGAAGCCGCTGGAGAAACAGAGGCAGAGGGATGGAAGGGAAGGGATGTGGGCGGGGGGCCTCGATGGCGTGCACCGGAGGCTCCTCTGAGGAGGGGCCTGAAGTAAGCAGGAGGGTGAGTCCGGGTGTGTGTGGCGTCACTTGTGCAGATGCTCTGCAGTGGGAGAGAGAATGAAAAGAGAGAGCTGCCGTGTGCTTGTGCTGACGGCCTCCTTTCCTCATCAAAGGCGGCTACGGCTATGCCCCCATGGCAGACAGGGAAACCGAGGCACAGACAGGCTCAGGGACCTGCACAAACTCCCTTGGCGAGAAGCAGTGGAGCCGGACCTGAACCCTGGCGGTCGGCTCTGGAGGCCTGCTCTTCCCCATCCCTCCACCTGGCATTTAGGACCCCATCTTACATATGGGGAGACTGAGGCCCGGGGAGGGAAGCCACCTGTCAGGCCCACAGGGCGGGTTCGTGTTGGAAGGAGGCTGCGGCCGAGCCTGGAGTGTCTGGGAGTGACCGGCTTTAACTGGTTGTTTGGGAGCCGCTCCTTGTGCTGGGCGAGCGGGAGGGCAGAGATGGGGGTCCCCGTCTTCAAAGCTGTGCTGGCCACCGTGTTAGCCCCTTGGGGGGCAGTTGAAAGCTCGTGCCTCTGCGTCCAGCCGTCCTGGGTTTGGGTCCGGACCCCGCCCTTGCTTGGGGGACAGCGTCAGCCCCCCGAGTGTCAGCAGCTGGCTCATCCGTAAAATGGGGCGTCGTGCCTTGTCCTCGGGGGTTCAATGGGACTGTGCAGCTGAGGTGCTTCAAGCAGGTCTCAGGCTCAAGGGCAACACGATCACTCACGACGTGATGACGATGACGACACAGAGCACGTCTCCCGGCTTCCACGGACTCCGCGGACATCTGGACGCGGGGCTGCGGGCGGCTCTCGGGCCCTGTTGCCGTGGACTGTGCCCCTTTCACGGGCACACCGCCCGCCTTCTCATCCGCGGGTAGCGTTTTGACGAGAGCTGTTGCCACGTTCATTACTAAAGATAATAAAAAACAACAAGCCTCTGAGGTCTCCTGACCATTTCCTCTTTCAAAGGTAGAGACGAGCACATCAAACCAGGCGACGAGCCAGAAGGCTGCTGGTGGGTTTTAGAAAACGTCAACCGCAAGGAGGAGGAGGCCTGTGCTCAGTTACATAAGCAGGTGGCTTAGGTACTTCTGGTTTTGGATGTGAGCTCCGTGGGCGCAAGTCATTGCGAAACCGCCTCTTCCCAGCGAGCACCTGGGCCGGCTCCCATAACGCTCTGCGCCCATGGTTTGGCCAAGGGCTCTTCTGGTACCGGCTCTTTCGAGCCTATATTTTCTGAATAACCTTCTGAAATATTTAATAGAATTACAAGGCTTCGAAGTGCGTCCCTCCAAGCAGGCATGGCGGTGGGACCCCGGCTCTGGGATCACGGGGGCGGCAGACACCAGGCAGGGCGGGCAGGAGGTGCTGCAAAGGGGACCTGCTCTGAGCGCCGTCCAGACCCCCTGGGTGCCCTGGTGCGCTGGCTCAAGTCCTCCAAGAAGCAGGCGCCAAGACCGCAGTGGCCACGGACGTGCTCTGTGGGGAAAGCCCTCTGCAGGCAAAGGGGCAGGGGGCCGGGAAGGCGGGCGAGGCTTGAGACCAGCTGCTGAGCGACCCCTGTGAGGGGGAGGCAGGAGGAGTCAGGGCCTCGGCGCCACAGGGAGTCCTCGGAGTCCCAGGTGTTCCAGGAAGAGCCTGCGCTTCCAGCTGCACCAGACTGGTGACTGGCTGCGCGCGGCCCGCGTGCAAGACCCTGGGGGTGGCTCTCGGGGCAGTGGCTGGGTCGCAGCAGGAGGCCCGGTGGCGCCTCGGTATGGCCCGCCATCAGCCATCGGCCTGGGACACGGCGCCCGCAGCGCCGTCAGGGGGAGCGTTGGATCTCAGGGCCTTGGGGGCCAGCGCAGGTGGGGGTCTTCCCATAGCAAGAACGGAAAATAGCAGAGGCTCTGAAAAATGCTGCTGTCGTCTTCGTCCCCGGACATCAATTCCAGGCAGCATCACAGTCAGGATGGAGAATTCCAGCGGCTGGAAGATGCACATCTCCTGGCAGGCTGGGCAAGCCTGGGCGTAAGGGGGCACCTCGGAACGCGGGAAATGGAGCAGTGCGCGTCTGCTGCTTTGAAAGCAGTTTGAACCGACAGGCGGCGTGAAAGGCGTGGCGTAGCCGTGTGAGGGGCTGCAGGGCAGTGCAGATGACCACACGGTGCAAAGGGGCAATTCACGCCACCACCACCACAGAGCAAAGGCGAAGAAATCAGCACCGCAGTCATTATTTGTTGCTCTCTTATGTGCTGCCTGGCACTGGCTCCCTCGTGTGGCCGGCCATTCAGCCGCTCAGGAGCATCTCCTGAGCACCCACCGCTGGCTGAGAGCGCGCGGCTCCCTGAGGTGAGAAGCCTCGTTTTGCTTTCCACTCCGGAGCCACCGTGTGTGGGGAGCTGGGTCCCGCCTCCTGAGTGCTCGATGCTGATTCACTCTACATCCCTGATTCGCTTTGCAGTTGCCAAAGGGAACCTGCAGGGAAAAGCAGCCACCATGCGCTTTCAACAGAGAAAATGGAAATAATTCCTGTAGATCTGATGAAGAAGTGACCATGTGGGTCTCTCTTCCCATCAAACCAGATTCTTCTAGGGCCCAAGGTATTCCCAGTTCTAAGCTGGAGCCATTTTCGATTCCTTGAAACTGGGAACTCATCAATTGATTCACTTAAGAGCTATCTATTGGGCACACACCTGCCGGGCCCTGCTGGTGCTGGGGACACAGCAGGAGACGAGGCGGACGCGGCTCACTTCCTCCTAGAGCTTTCATTCCAGTGGGGACAGACAGAGTGACAAGTGAGCCAGCAGTACACCAAACGTTAGCAAAAGCAGAGCCGGTAGGGGGTGGGCGGGTGGGGCAGTGACCCCAGGGGGCTGTCCAAGTCCTGGGGACAGAGGAGCCACTGGCCAGCGACAACCATCCCAGGGCCCTGGAAACGGCTGCCCCGTGGCCTGGCCACCTTGGCAGTTCCTGGAGCAGCCCTGTGGCCTGCTTTGGGCAGGGCTGGCCCCACCAGCAGTCCAGTCCTGCCCTCTCTGCACGGGCACTGTGCTGGGTGGGGTGGGAAGAGCCCCAGTCCCAGCCACCCTGGGGTGCAGGTGGGAAGGGGGATCCTGGAGGTGGTTATGGAAGCAGAGACCACCCCACAGAGGAGGCAACGTGATGGGGCCCAGTGAGGTGCCTGCACCGCGAGACCCCAAATATGGAATTACATGTTAAAATGACAACATTTTGGCTATATTAGGCTAAATAAAATATATTATTGAAATTAATTTCACTAGTTTCCTTTACTTTTGTTAATGTAGTTAATAAAAATTTTGTAATTACACAGGGCTATTGCAAATTCCATCACTTAAAAATATTGAGTTAGGTGTTAAAATGATAACCCTTTGGGTAGACTGGGTTAAAAGACATTATTAAAGTTAATTTTGCTTGGTTCTTTTTCCTTTGGTTAATGTGTCCCACAAAACCTAAAATGACACGTGGCTCACGTTAACTTCCTCTTGGGTGGAGCTGCTCTAGAACTCTGGTCTCAGGCCCGGCTGCACACAGAGCCACCTGGGGACACTTTCAAGCTACTGCCACCCGGTTTATCCCTAGAGGGTCTGGTTCAAGTCCTCTGGGGCGTGGACCAGGTCCTTGGAGTTTTAAAAGCTCCACAGGTGATTGCCGTGTTCATCAAAGAGCGAGAACCACTGCTGGAGAGGGATTTACAAGTTTCCAGAGCAGGTGTCCTTACAGTCCCATGAGAACAAGCGTGATTTGGCCAGAATTCTCCGTGGAGGGGAGCCAGGGGAAGAAGGAAACCGGAGGGACCTGCTATATGCATCGTTCTCAGCAGACTGCCTGCAGCATTTCATTCAACTCTCACTCTAACCCCTATAAGATAGGGCTGGGCTTGCCCTGCCCCCATTTTACCAGTGAAGAGACTGAGGCTCAGAGTCACCTGCCCAAAGCTCCGTGCCTATCGAGGAAGCAGCAGGCTGAGTTTTGAACCCATGTTTCCCCCATCGTACACCCCATGTGGAACACAGTGAGTCCAACCATGGTTCAGGGTTTCATGTCCCCAGAGCATGGTGATGAGGGTCTCAGGGGTGACGAGAAAAGTGCACGAGATGTGAGAAGCGCATAGCAGGTATAAGCACCAGTAAAGGGCAGTGATCACAATTTATATCATTATCAGTAATCTAACCATCACCCCCACCACCACCACACATCTCCATCATCATCATCACAGCCATCAACATCGTTATCACCATCACCACCACCACCACCACCACCATCGCCATCACCACCACCACCACCACCATCA
>JAQZBX010061508.1:5849-17188 GCA_029593785.1 Cabassous unicinctus
TAGTTCACATTGTAGTTTACACTCTCTCCCACACAATTCTGCAGGCTATGGGAAGATATATAATGGCCTATATCTGTCATTGCAATGCTATTCAGGACGATTCCCAAGTCCTGAAAAAGCCCCCGTATTATACCTGTCTTTCCCTCCCCCTTCCCCTAGAGCCTCCAGTGGCCACTGCCTCCACATCAATGCTGTAATTTCTTCTATTGCTAGAATCACGACAAGTCTGTAGTAGAATACCAGTAAGTCCACTCTAGTCCATAGTTCATTCCCCAATCCTGAGGATTCTGGGATAGTGATATCCACTCTACCTCTGATCAAGAGGGGTCTTCGATCCCATACAGCTGATGGATGGGACTCTCTTGCTTGCAATTGTAGGCTCTCTCATTTCCTTGGTATGGTGGTTGTAAATTCTCAACTCCTTGTTAGTTGTCCTGGGTGAGTCCAATGAACTGGAGAGTAGGTGTTGCAACTCCGCTGAGGCTCAGGGCCCAGCTGGCACATGGACAGCCCAAAGATTCAAGTCTCTTGGACGTACATCTACCAACTCCAGCACCAAGTATAGGTTCAAATAGAAGGGACAGATGAGCCATGTGTAGGAAAGCCATAACTGAGTCCAACTGTGTCACTCTCTCAGGAGCACAAACTCCAAAGTAGGGCTTACTGGCAAGGCACTAGATTCTGGAACTATCTGCCCTGATCATAGGACCTGAGTGTTTTCAGGGCCCTCAGGAGCCCCACTATTTGAGGTAGTATCCACTTTGACAGTCTATGAGATCCTGCTGAGATGTGTATAAGCGTTACCTCTGGGATGACCTCCCGACTCACTTTGATGTCTCTTAGCCATATAAACTCATTTATCTTTACCTTTTCCCCCTTTTATTCAAGTTCTTTTTCCAGTTGCATTGCTAGTTGGTGCTTGGTAGCAATCCCTCGGTGCCAGGGAAGCTCATCCCTGGGAGTCATGTCCCATGCTGAGGGGAAGGTAATGCATTCATATGCCGAGTTTGGCTTAGAGAGAGGCCACATTTAAGCAACAAGGAGGCTCTCAGGAGGCAACTCTTAAGCACCCCACAACGCTAGGCTCAGTTTGAATTTCAAGAGCAAAGGCTCATAAGCATAGTTGTCAATATCAAGGACCCATCAGCAGACCATCCTGCTTCGCCAGTTATTGCCCCTACATTTAAGGGACAGTTGCTCCTCCATTAGAGAATTTGACAGAGCTCTCCAGGATGGGAATTCAATATTCTCTTGGTTTTTGTGTGAATCTCCACCCACTGTGCCACTGTGACAATGCCCCATGAACATTGGAACACATTTATATACCTTATATGTATGTCCAGGTGAACTTCCTCCCATGTATCCCCCATTACTAATACCCCACACCAATAATCCTCCCCTGCCTCAGTCGTAACCCTTCTGTGATCTAAAGCTTTTTCAAAAGTGAAGCCAATAAAATAGCCAAATACACTTAATAGGAAAATGAAGTAATAATGGTAGGTTTAAATATAAGAAATAAAATACATTAAAATTTAAAGAAAACTAAAAATAAAATATAAGTTAAAAATTGGGATATTAAAAAATAATGAAAAAATATTTTAAAAAGTTTTTTTTGACATTTTGCTTTTCATCATTGTAATATTTGTTGTCCTGTAAGTACAGAGACATTTTCTTCCATTTATTCCCCAGTGTCTTACTTTTTTTCATTTTGTTTTCAAAGAAGTTTTAGGTCACAGTAAAGTCATATACAGAATACAGGGGACTCCCATATACCCAACATCCTCCCCCTTTTCCCCCCTTCCCATATTAATACCTTTTTATGTGTGGATGGTACACTTATTACAACTGATATACAAATAGTGAAACATAGCTACTACTGACCATGGTCAATGGTTTACATTTTAGACTGTACACTTTTATAAATTTTGATGATATTTAGCATGGCCTGTGTTCATCATTGCAAGATCATGTAGAACACTTCCATTGCCCACTAAATATCCCCTGTTCGATCTATTCTATTCCTCCCTCCCTCTTCCCTCAGGGCCCACAGTGACCACCCGGCTTCACTCCTTGGATGACAAGATTCGTAGTTACCTGTAACAACACTGAGGTCTTGACACACTGGTTTGTCCTCCCCTACTAGGAACCGCTCATGCTCTCGAGAGACTCCCGCCCTTCTGTTTGAGAACATAATTGGTCCTCCCCAGGATGGGAGTCCAGCTCCTTCCCACTTATTATGTGGGTCTCCACCCACGGATACAACACATTATGACAAATGCTCACTCGCACACTCCCTAGAAACCTGCCCCAGGTGTTCCCTGTCCCAAATACCCCCTCATCCAACACCCTAAACCAGTAGCCCTTCCTTGTCATATTGCCATAAGCGTTCCCAACTTTATACTTTCAACCACATACCCGCCAATCCCCAGTGTTCACCTGGTCCCTCCCCCAACCCTTCCCCCAGTTCTGCGGACCATCCAACCCACCCTCCCCATTTTACCCACCTGTCAGACCTGCAGCACCCAACCCAATAGTATCACTACCCTCCTGTCATATCCCTTCAATGCCCAACTCCACACTTCTATCTTATAGATTACACTTGTATGGGCCTTGGCTCATGACCTTCTTTTCCCTTTCTATTTCCTGTAAACCTATCTCCAGACAATAGCTCTCAGAGTCTGCTCAATTTGCTTAATTCATATCAGGGAGGTCATGTAATATTTGTTCTTTGATGTCTGGTTGCGCCATGGTGAATCTTAACAGATGTTTAGATGAATTGTCAGGTTTGGATAGGATGGGGAAAGGGAGAAAGAATGTTCTTAGCAGTGGGAGCAACATTTGCAAAAGCCTAGAAGTGAGAGGAATGGTGAATTTTCAAGATTTCAAAAGTTTAATAACAATCCTTAGATGCCAAGGTTCTACTCTTAATTTTAAAAAAAAATGAGGTGTGTGCAGAAAACAGGAATAGCACAGAGGAGAGATGGACTAACTTTTTTTTATTAGACTTGTCAGTTTTTTTTAAATTTTTTTGTTTTTTTTTTAATTAATTTTTAAATTTTTAAAGAAGCTTTAGATTACATAAATACATAAATATTACATAAAAAATATAAGGGATTCCCCACTCCCTCCCCCTCCCACACTTTCCCACGTTAACAACTTCCTTCATTAGTATGGTTCATTTGTTACAATTGATTAACCCATATTGACTACTAACCATGGACTACAGTTTACATTATAGTTTACACTCTGTCCTGCACAATTCTGTAAGTTATAAAATATACAGTAGCCCATATCCGTCACTATAGTGTCATGCAGGACAAATCCAGTGTCCAGAAAATGTCCCCATATTGCACCTATTTTTCCCTCTCCCATCCCTCAGAACCTCTGGTGGCCACTACCTTTATATCAATGATAAGAGTTCTTCCATTGGTAGAATAACAGTAATTCTATAGTAGAATAATAATAAGTCTACTTCAGTCCAATGTCATTCCCCAGTTTTGAGGATTTGGGGATGATAAGGCCCACTCTGCTTCTAATTGAGAAGGGGATTAAATCCCATGGGACAGATATATGGTGTTATCTTGCTTGCAGTTGCAGACACACTCTGTTCCTTGGGATGGGTGTTGTCCATCATCATCTCCTTGTTTCTTGGAGATGGACTAACTCTTAATTGGTAGTGGGAGATGGTATCAAGTAAGGTTTCCCACAGAAGGTGATGTCTATATTTGTTTGGAAAAAATGAATTGGAATTCACCAGGCAGAAAAGTCATTCTGGGCAGAGCAAGAGAATGCAGCATTTCAGGAATATGGAGGTGTGAAACTGCATGATATATTCAGAAAGCTAGAAGCAGACGTCAGAGTTATAAGAATCTCTAGTTTGGAAAGTAAACAGGGTCCCTAAGATCTTATTACAGGTCATTGTGAGTGAAAGATTTTCAAATTTTAAATGCACATTGCCAGAGTTGGTAAATGATAATAATAGGTTATATTAAATTTGTTAACAATTTATACTCGGTGGATTTTATTTCTCCCTCTCCCCTTTGAATATCTAGGTGAGATTAAAAGACTCACTTGTCAGCTCCCTTCAGTTTTGTAAGGCAAAAGATGCTGAATTAGCTTGGATAGATGGTGTGTTAGACATGAGAGTTTCTAAAGTGGACACGGGAGTTATTTTAGAAGAAGGAGAGCTGAAGGATGATGGAGAAGACTCAGAAATGCAAGTGGACGCTCCTTCAGATTCTAGTGTTATAGCGCAACAAAAGGCCATGAAAAGTCTTTTTGGAGATGATGAGAAAGAAACAGGTGAAGAAAGTGAGATCATTCCCACTTTGGAACCTTTGCCACCTCATGAGGTAAAAAAGCATGAGCCTTTTCTGTTTCTTCTTTTATATATATATATATATATATATATATATTTTAGGAGGTACCAGGGATTGAACCTGGAACCTTGTACATGGGAGGCAGGTGCTCAACCACTGGGTTACACCTGCTCCCCCATCTCTAGTTTAATTTGTTATCCTTCTAATATTTTATATTTTTAACCATTTAAAATACGTGTTTTGTAGGCTGATTTTAGAGTTTTAAAAAGTTTGCTCAAGATATGTTATTATGTGTGTACATGCATATGTATCAGTCTGGTATGGCTAGGGAATAACAAGTTAAAGGAAACCTTTAGCAAATCTTAGAAGTTACATAATTACTTTGTGATTTTTTTTTTTCAGAATAGATTTTTAAATATTACGTTTGATGATTGTGAGGCTTGCCTACCTGCCAACCAGGAGATTTGTAGTTTTCTAAGAACATCATAGTCTTGTACACATTTTTGTATCTTACCAGCTCAATTCAAATCACTTTTGGTTTTAATATAATTAGGAATCTTTTATTAAGTATAATACAATTCTAGTTTAGTATTTCCATGTTCTCAAGAGGTATCTAATTAATTAGCAAAGTTTTCAGGCTGTACTTAATTACCTTAAACTTACAGCCATATTAAAACTGTAAGAATCCTACTTGCATGCCTAGGAATGTCTTTAGTTCTCTGAAATTGGGAATAGAGAGACAGTATCTGTCATTAGATTCCCTTCTAGTACTGCTCTTTTGAAACTGGGAGGAGGAATTAGAATCTTTTTTCTCTCTGTGTTAAAGCTAGCACTCCCTCAGAGCAATTTCAAAGTAGCAGCATTAGGTTGAATCACATGCCTTTCTGATTCTAAAACCAGTGATGGCCATTGCAGTCACTCTGAGGAAAGAGGGAAGGTGGGAATGGGGTTAAGAAGAATCATCCTCTGAACTAAGCAAAGGGCTGGGTTGTAGAAAATGAAGTTTTTAATTCATTTCTGCCTACTGGCACTCTAGTTGACCCCCTTAAGTAAGTGGGTGAGTGAAGAGCATAACATTACGAAATGCCTTTCTCTGTCATTATAAGGCATGACTAATAAAATTGATTGTGAAACATTCAGATAACGTGCAGGGCTTTGTAATATCAAATAATGAGGTAAAGTTTAGAATAACAACTTGAAATGTGATTTACATTCTTGAAATGATCTATCAAAAGACTTCAGGGAATAATAGAAAATATCTTACAGATCATTTGTTGTTTCACTTTATTCGGTATAATGATGTGTCTGGTGTTTTATTTGAAGTTATTTCTTTTCTTTTTGACCTTTTCTAAGGTTCCTGGACATCAATCCGTTTTCATGAACGAACCAAGACTGTCAGACTTTAAACAAGTTCTTCTACGGGAGGGGATTCAAGCCGAATTTGTAGGAGGTGTACTTGTTTGCAACAATCTAGTAGCAGTCCGTAGAGTAAGTGTCTTTTTAATAAGGGCATAATTGAACAAATGCTTCTGATGTTTTGTCATTTGGAATTCTGTGTATCTTCATTGGTAATTTCACAAATCCGATCATCAGTAATTCATACTCATAATGATGACCTTGAAGGCTTAAAAGAGGGACTCTCAAAGAAATGATATATAATTTTATTGTAAATTTTTATTATTTGAATCCTGACAGTTATATGTCTATGTAAAATTCATGACTTGAATATTATATCCATATTCTATGAGTCAGAGCAACTCATTCCCTGACCAATCATAAAGTAATTTATTTAATATATTGTGGTTGTTATATCTGCATAGTAATGAATAGAAAAATTTAAAGAATTTTTTCCCCCTTAATTTCTAGACTGAAACTGGACGCATTGGATTAGAAGGCTGCCTTTGTCAAGATTTTTATAGGATAAGAGACCTTTTATATGAACAGTATGCCATTGTGTAAAGGACATGATGTCAAGAAGTATCTGTTTGACCTTTCTAAGAAAGAGAGGATTCTTATTTTATTCTAAAGTTTTGCTTTTTTTGTTTTGTAACATACCAAAAGAATCAACCAGGAACCTAGGATGCATTAGATTTTTTTAAAAATGTAAATAGAAACCATTTTGCTAATGCTCAAATGAGCATACTACCTTTTGACTTTCAAAGTGTTAGAGGTCCTAACAAGTGTACAGGCCTGAGAGCTGGAGGTGATTGGTTTCCTTTACAGTCTCTTTATTCTAAGAAGGGCTTTTTACTTGAATAGAACAATGCAACTTAGCAAACCAGTTCATGGCCTTAGAGAAACACGCTTGCATGAGTTCTTGCAAACTGTTTCTTATGTTTTCTGGAATGAAAAGTGAGAATTATTTAGAAAAGATGTGCTACTTAAAACAACAACAAAACATATTTTTGAGGCCTATCTGTTTATAAAAAACAAACCAAAACTTTTACTGAGTGTGTGCTATAACTCTTTTTGAAGTCTAATATGCAATTATTGTACGGAGCATATCTGCTCCATTTCTGTATTTCCCTGTGATTCACTCTAGTATGAGGGAGTACACATTTGGTTTAGAAATCAATTTTTATTTCTCCCATTTCTTGTTTTATCAAGATTTTTGTTGTTTAATTTGAATTATAACACTGTCATTTGAATATACATAATTAAAAGAACTCCTTGGTGTGTTACAGTCTTAAGGTTTCTGCATACATTTTAGACACATCTGACTGTAATAGAAACTCTGCTTAGTGCTGTGTTTTTAGGAAAACAAATGTTGAACCTCATACTTTTATAAGGTAACAGTATACTTTAATTTTTAAAAAGTGTAAATGTTTTCATCTCTTAAGCTTGTTTTCCCTAAGGTTACCCAAGCAGTGGTTGGATTTTACACACATTACTACAAAAATAATACAGAGGTTGGATAAGTCATTCTTATTTTATGTTGATGTCTTTTGTGGCTAGCAGCCCTCATACAGTAAAAACCACTTGTGTTCAAGAGTGAAAACTGAATGTATGTAATTTACATTGAACTTAAGAAATGAAAACCGTGTTGCCTATTGTAATCTGTTTATGCTTTTTTAGGAACTAGCTTAATCATGGGCAGACCTTGTGTTTACTTCTTATTTAAACCCCCTTCTTTGCAATTATTTGGCATATTTAGAAGGATCATTCTTTTTGTTTAACATGTATGGAGCTATGTATGATATAGCCCAGTGATATCGGACTAGAATTAATATTTCATTCTATTTCAAAAGCTTACAAAATTTCTATTGTGGATTATAGTGCTAATGCAAAGTTTACAACCTTCTGATACTGAAAACCATATATATAAAGGAATGTTACAGAAGATACATAAGAAGAATATGTTTTCTTTTTAGAACTTTGAAAAAATTTCACTTTAAGTCTTATTACTGTACAGAGTAAGTCTAGAATCCTATTTATTTTCCAGGGCAAAGAAAGTCTGCATTTGTTTCATGGTTTAAAGCATCTGGTTATTACATATATTGAAAATTTGTTTCTTTCTTAGCCTTTTTATTGTCTTATGAACAGGAATTAAATTTGAAAGTACTGCTTAAAGATGGCTATGCTAACTAATATCATTATATATGCAATCCTTTTACCTGTTAACTAAAATTTCTAAAATGACATTTGTTTTAGCTTCAGTTACTTTCAAAACATATAAATTTTAAAAAGGACTATGAGATAATAAATCATGAGTTCAGAGGAACTTTCAGATCTTTATTGTTTAAAAGCAAAAATAAATACAAGGTGACTGTCAGCTGGTATCTGCAAATTTGATGAAAAAGAAACTTTATTGTAATATTTGTTGCAGTGGGATTATAAATGTCAAATATTGGAAAGAAGATTCCTTTATTTTTATAAACCAGTAGGTAGTTGAAACACATGTAATTTTCTAAGGGAGATCATTCATCTTTTAAAAAATATTGAGATGTTATTCCATACCATAAAATTCACCCTTTTAAAGTATACAGTTCAGTGGTTTTTAGCATATTTATGGAGTTGTGCAACCATCATCACCAGTTAATTTCAGAACATTTTTCATTCACCCCAGAAAGAAATCCCATACCCATTAGCAGTCACTCTCCATTCCCCTAATCCCTGGCAACCACTAATCTCTTTTTAGTCTCTATAGATTTACCTATTCTAGATATTTCATATAAATGGAATCATACAATGTGTGGCCTTTTGTATCTGACTTCTTTTACTTAGCATGTTTCCAAGGGTTATCCATGTTGTGGCATGTATCACATTCCTTTTTATGGCCAAATAATATTCCATTGTATGGATATATCACATTTTGTTTATTCCATTCGTTTGTTGATGAACATTTGGGTTGTTTCCACTTTTTGGATATTGTGAGTAATCCTTCTATGAACATTTGTGTTCAAGTTTTTGTGTGGATATATGCTTTCATTTTTCTTGGGTATGTAACTAGGTCTATGGTATATATCTAGGGTTTGCTAGATCATATGATAACTATGTTTAACCTTTTACAACATTTTACATTCCCACCAACAGTGTAAGAGAATTTCAGTTTCTCTACATCCTTCCAATACTTGTTATTTTCCGTCATTTTATTTAGTCATCTTGGTGGGTGTAAAGTGGTATTGATTTGCGTTTCCCTAATGACTAATGATGTTGAGCATCTTTTCATGTGTTTGTTGGCCATTTGTATGTTTCTTTAGAAAAATATGTATTCGAGTCCTTAGTCCATTTTTTAAAATTGTGTCTTTATTGTTTAAGTTTTAAGAGTTCTTTATATATTCTGGGTATCAGATATGTTATTTGCAAATATTTTCTCCATTCTGTGAGTTGTCTTTTCACTTTATTGATAGAGTCCTTTGACACACAAAAGTTTTTAATTTTAATGGTCTAATTAATTTTTTCCTTTGGTTGCTTTTTCTGTTGGCATCATATCCAAGAAACCATTGCCTAATCCAAGGTCACGAAGATTTACACCCATGTTTTTTTCTAACAGTTTTATAGTTTTAGGTCTTAGGTCTTTGATCCCTTTTGAGTTAATTTTTATATATGGTGTGAGATAGGGGGTCCAACTGCATTTTTTTGTATGTGAATATCTAGTTGTCCCAGCACCATTTGTTGAAAAGATTATTCTTTCCTCACTGAATTGTCTTGAAACCCCTGTTAAAAAATCAATTGCCCATAAATATATGGATTTATTCTTGGACTCTTAATTGTGCTCCATTGATCTATATGTCTATCTTTATGCCAGTACTACACAGTCTTGAATACTATAGCATTGTAGTAAGTTTTGAAATCAGAAGTGTAAGTAAGACTTCCAACCTTGTTCTTTTTCAAGATTGTTTTGGCTATTCTGGGTCCTTTGTATTTCCATATGAATTTTAGAATCAGCTTGTCAGTTTAAAAAAAAAAAAAAAGCCCCACTTACCTTTTAATGGGAGGGGGAAGCTGTTGTAATTTAAAACTTGAAATCATTGAATATTATGGCTGAAAGAAACTGTAGAACTCATTTATTTGAACCCACTTATTTTTGTATTGAACGAATAGGCCTATAGAAGGGAAGGAATTTCCACTAGAGCTGGCACATAGCTGGTTAGAGCCTCTAGTTGGAATTGGAACCTAGCCTTAATCTAGCATTCTTTCTACACTGCTGTGCTACTTTAATACCTTAGTTTAAATTTATTTTGCTTAAGAATAATTTGTTCAGTTCATCTGCTATAAGAACAGCAACTTTTACTTAGGACCATAGCATGCTGAGAGAGAAAGTGATTTCCATTTTATATCATGACCAGTGCACTTTTTTTTTTGGTTGTAAGGTTCTAAGTTTTATATCTTGGGGTTATTGTACTTTAAAATTTGATGAACTGATTACCACCTAAGTAAGGGATTTAAATAGTGGTTAGTAACTCAGTGATTGAGCGGTTGATTGTTTTGTTTTGGTGTTGATTCCCTGCCTCCCCTAAACCCCTCTATTATTCAGCCATTTGATATCTATAGAATGGATGTATAAGTGAGGATGCAGTGGCAACTAGGGAAGGATTTCTTGGGGTCTGCCCACTTGGGCAAAGACCAAGAGAAAGTTTTTTTTTCTTTCTTTCTTTCTTTCTTCTTCTTTTTTTTTGCTTTTCTCTCACTTTAACCACCTTAATTGTATTTATGGGAGAATACCAAAAATTACCAAACCGCTAAAATAAATGAAAAACCCAGAACTTTGCTGGAAGCGAGGGTATTTACTTAGCTTCTCCCTCTCTTCCATTCCCCCCCACCCCCCAAACAAACACATACAAACATACCACAACTCTTGGTTTTTGGTGCTTTTCACTCATTAGAGGTGATAATTGGGCCCATTTTGTTTTAGCTCTTGAAGTCCAAAATGTGATTTCAAGGAGTAAAATAGAAGTGTGGAGAGTTTCAAATCTCTCGTCATTATAATTGAGAACTAAAAGTCTAGGTGCTGGGAAGCAGATGTGGCTCGGGGGACTGGCCTTCTGCCTACCACATGGGAGATCCAGGTTCGGTTCCCTGTGCCTCCTAAAAAAAGAAGACCAGCACACAACATATAGACACAGTGAATGCAAACAAGGAGGGGTGGGGAAAAATAAATAAATAAAATAAATCTTAAAAAAAAGTCTATGTGCTGATTTGTGAAATTGTTAGTGGATTCCATGGATTCTACTCAAATTTTTGATGAGTATATTCTCAAGTGGAGAACATACAAAAGATTTGATAAGAACTTACTAAATCACTGAGATTGTTAATTTTTAAAAATTTATGGGGAGTGGATGTGGCTCAAGCCGTTGA
Organism: Cabassous unicinctus; assembly: GCA_029593785.1. Taxonomy (NCBI): domain Eukaryota; kingdom Metazoa; phylum Chordata; class Mammalia; order Cingulata; family Chlamyphoridae; genus Cabassous; species Cabassous unicinctus. The sequence continues at coordinate 16,967 of JAQZBX010061508.1, forward strand.
GCGCCTGCTTCTCACATGGGAGGTCCCAGGTTTGATTCCCAGTGCCTCCTGAAAAAAACAACAAACAACAAGCAAACAAACCAACCAACCAACTCAGGGAAGCTGATGTGGCTCAGTGGTTGAGCACCGGCTTCCCACATACTAGGTCCTGGGTTCAATCCCTGGCACCCAGTGCCATGAAAAAAAAAAGAATGATGTATTTTCTTTTTTTTTTTTTTTACA
>JAQZBX010061509.1:0-17086 GCA_029593785.1 Cabassous unicinctus
AAGTGGGTCCTGGGGTCCCCAGGTGCCAACTTGGGGGAAGCAGGCTGAAGGAGGAGAAGCAGGAGCCTTGGTCCAGCTGGGGTGTCCCAGACAGTGGGCTCTGTGAAGGGGCAAATGTCTGAGGATTCAAAGTGGTGACCCTGAAAGGGTGACTGGGTCATTGGTTTCTGCTGCTTTCCTCCTTCAGGTAGAGCCAGAGGTGCTGCTGCATGTGTGGGTGTGTGTGTGTGCATGCAATCATTGTTCCTTTGACAGTCATATTTTGTTTATCTGAAGCTTTAAAGTTTTGTTTTTGGCCTTCTGTTAATTTCCTCTTCTCATTGTATTTATAGTTTCTTTTGTCATTAGCTGTTGTTGTTAGGTCAGTAAAAGGAATTTTTGGGGAAATGAGGGAAAGAATAGTGCTTGCTGAGATATGGGAGAGCAAGATGAAAATGCACACCATCTAGGCAGAGAAAGAACATGCTCTGCTTCATGTGGTTACCTTTTAAACTGTTAATTATTCCACCCCCTTGCTGATTTTAAGGGGATGGGGCCCACCAGTTATTTTTTACCCCACCTATGGTGAGGGCCAATGGTGAGTTCTGTTTGGAATATCCAGGGCCAATGGGAGGTCCCAGAAAGAGAAACTGGGACCTCAAGTTTATACTCAGTGTCCCAGTGAGGTCTTGCAGCCATGTTGTCTGCTGGCCTTGTGTTCTGTCAGCCATATTTCTGTTGGCCATGTGGTCTGCTTACTATGTGGTCTGCTGGCCATGCAGTCTGCCAGCCATGTTTTGGCTCATCTTTTCCTCCATTACTCTGTACTAACCTGCCTCAACATCCCCCTCAGAGAGTTCATGCCCTAATTCTTAAAGGGGTGCTGAGGGGTGCTGATCATTCTTCTGTAGTTACTTCCTGCTGGTTAGGGCAATAGTCCCTGCCTGACAGGGAGTAAACCTCTCTGGCTAGTCTATTGAGGTCAAGGAAAGATGGGTCCTACACTGTGGTTGGGACTGGCTGAAATCCCCACGTGAATATCTTGTTTTGGAAGTTGTTGATTTTGGAAGAAATAAACAGTTAGAATTTTGAAGATACATGGCCAGACTAAAAGGACAAAGAAGATGGTAGTAAGTGGGCCCCAAAAGGAGTCAGCTATGGCATACTGGACCATGAGAATGAGATAGTCCAAGTTCTTGCAGAGTCTGCATCTCCCCAAGGTTGGTGGACTTCATCTTGCAGGTTTTGAATGTTGTTTAGGACTATTCCAGAATGATTTTTATAGAAACAGCATTTTTCTTGAGATATAGGCATGCCCTCACCACACCACACCCCGTGCTGCTGTTAGCATGTTAAGGGCCTTGTGACTTTGCAGTACTAAAGCAGCAAGAGAGTTTGTTTGCTGCATTAGGACTTCTAAGGCACAGCTAGTTTCTTCTATGCTATTAATTAGCTCTAAGAAGAGATTGTAATAGATAATGGGATTTGGTACAAATTGCTGATCCCAGTTTTCCATGGTGGTGGTTGTGTTTAAGACAGCTAAGAGGGGGATGAGAAGAGGCATTTCCCTTTTAGGTATTGTATAGGGAAAAACCACAGGAAATGAAAACAGACAAGATTTCTTAAGGGGTGTCTGGCTTGCCTTCCGCCTAGCAATAGGTCTTTGGGCTAGAGTTAGAGGGAACAGCTGGCTTTGACACAGACACTTCTTAGCTTTGTCTCTTAAAGAAGTATTTTAGGTCACCCAATGACTGGCACTTGTACATCCTGTCGGGTGGTTTTGGTGAGTGCTGGCTTCACTCAGGGTAAGTGCACCCAGCTGGCAATCCCTTTAGCTTTAAGAGTTGTGGGAGTGATCAGAACCACAGAATAAGGTCTCTTCCATTTTGGCTCTAATTGAGAGTGAGGTCTGTTCTCCTGCCAAGTTTTGATCAGAACCTGGTTTCCAGGTACTGGGTGAGGAAGGGGTTACCCATAGACCACTTTGAAGGGGCTAAGCTGAAATGGGTCCTAGCGACATCATTTACCTTTTCCCTTCTGGTGGGAAAATGCTTAGCACTGGCAGGGTGGCGTGTGGGTCTGACAGTCCTCCCTAGGGTAGGAGAGGAACAGGTTATGGAATAAGGCCTAGGAGGGAGACCTGGGTTAGGCATGTCTTTCACCTGTGTGGGGTGAAGACTGTGAGAGGTCCCCCCCCCAAGTTAATTTGATGGCTTTTTAAATTAAAAGGGCTGTTGCTCCCACTGTTCTCAGGCAAGGTGGCTATTCCTTTATTTTCAGGCATGTTTATTAACTACTTAGAAAATGAAGTTTACCAGGACTTTTGAGATGTTCAATATTCCTCTGCATATGATCTAGAATAGAAAAGGTATCACCTTATTTATCAGGCATATATCTAGAATTGGAGAGATATAGGTACAGTACTTAATACTAATCAATGCACTATGCAATGCATAAGTTTCTTTTTGTGCTGCAGTTAATAGATCTAAGCTTCAGGTTTGCATCTTCCTTGACCATCTTCCTTCTCATGCAGAAATTTCAGCAAACTGGGTCAGGCTAACTCCAGGCTCCTAGAATCAACCCAGGGAAAACCAGAAACAGCGAAGTTTTACCTTAGTGAATGACCCTTCTCTCTCTCCAAATTAATCTAGCATATAAAACTTATTAAAAGTCAATGTATTCAATCTCATTACTAGTAATTGGCTTGTAGAGATCTTCTATTCATTCTTGGTTCAATGTAGGTAATTTGGATGTTCATACAAATTAGTCTATTTTGTCTAGATTATCTAATTTACTTGTGTACAGTTGTTCATATTGTCATTTTATAGTCCTTTTTATTTCAACTGCGTCTTTAGAAATGACCTCCTTCTCATTTCTGACTTTTGTTATTTCAATCCTCACTCTTCTTTTGTCAGTCTACTAAGAGTTTGTCAATTTTATTGATCTTTTCAAATAACCAACTTTATCTTTGATTTTCTCTAGTCTGATTTTTATTGTTGTTGTTCTCTATTTCATTTATATCTCTTCTTAGATTTGTTATTTAGTTCCTTCTGCTCACTTTGAGTTAGGTTTGCTATTTTTTCTTGCTGTTCTTGGCTTGTGATTTGGACTCTGATTTGAAGTATTTCTTCTTTTTATTATATTTTTAAATTTTCATTGAAGTATATCGTACGTACATACACATACAGGAAGAGTAAGTGTATGAAAGCTATGACCTTACAAAACAAACATGCATATCCTTATATAGAACTCCCATATATCACCCCACCACCAACACCTTTTATTTTTGTGAATGTTTGTTACAAACTATGAAAGAGTATCATGAAAATATTACTACTAACTATAGCAAATATCTCACATTTGGTGTGTTCAATTTCTCCCAAGGAAGGGTGTTTATGGCTAATGATTAGAAACTGGGAATGCAGTAAAGGAGAAAAATGGAAAGATATAACTTCCAACCCCCCCCCCCAATGGAGGGTATGCAGTGGTTCAATAAAGTAGAGAAATTCCCCTGTGTGTCTATGGAATGTTAAATGGAAAAGAGCTGGGTCCCTTTTGGGAGGGCTAGTGTGCATTTACTTCTACCTTGCAAAGGCATAAAAGGCTGCAGAGACTATGGGTCCAGAATAGCTTTTGATATCTTGATGGCCACTTGAGGGTTGGTATGCAAAAGATGGGGTATTAGGAAACAATGCAAGGTGCTCATCCTGAGAGAGTGAAACATTCCCTGCCTGGTCTAGGTCAGTATGGAGAGACATACACCACTACACTCCCACCAACACAGGATCTTCATGTGACTTGGAGCAATAAGGAGTCCAGGAGAGGTTCAATTATGCCTCCTTATATGTTGGGGCCATATTTGCAACCAGAAGTATAGGTTGGTAGGAAGGAAATGATGGACACAGCCAAAAACTGGTGAGAAGGTGTCCATTGTGAGCACCAATGTTCCAAGGAGATTGGGCAAGGGGCTTCATAGAGGACTGGCCCTCTGTGAGTGGATTCCAGGGATATTCTTTTCATCTCTGATAAAGGATCATTCAAAGTCACTGAGGACAACACCCAAAAATATTCAGGATGCGAGAAGGACATAATGACAACCAGAAAAGTCATTGCTAGTTGCTTTTATACACCCCCTGAGAAATAAAGAGCAAAGAAGAAAATGGCAGAATTGAGAGAAAGATTTATCAGGGTCTCTGACATGAGGAGTTGATGTATGTTTCTGTGACTGTGTCCCAGGGTGGCCATGGTCTGCAATGTAATCCATGAAGTAAATCCCTTGCAGTCTGAGTAAGCATTATTATCACCCTGGGGTCCCTACTCAGTTCAAATTCAAATCTTTTTTTCCAGTCATATGGCCAGTTGGTACTTGGTATTAATCCCTCATTGTCAGGGAGGCTCATCCCCAGGAGTGATGTCCCACACTAGGGGGAAGGTAATGCATTCATTTGCTGTGTTTTGCTTAGAGAGAGGCCACATTTGAGCAGCAAGGAGGCTCTCAGGTGGCAAACCTTAGACACCCCAAAACAGTAGGCTAAGTTTTAATTATAAGAGCATATACTCGTAAGGCTAGTCATCAATAACAAGAACCCATTAGTGGACCACCCTACTTTGCCAGACACTACCCCTGCACTTGGGGGACTGTTGCTGCTCCCTTGGAGAATGTGGCAAAGCTCTTCAGGCTGGGAATTCAGTATTCTCTCATTTCTTGAGTGATTCTCCACCCACTGTGACCATGCCCCACCCCTTGATCATTTGAACAATTTTATATATCTTTTAGGTATATTCAGGTGAACTTCCTCCCATGAAACTCCCATCCCTGATACTCCCCACCAATGACCCTCTCCTTCACGTGTTGTAAACCTTCTGTGATCCAAACCTTCCTTAAAGATGAAGCCCATATAAGGCCAAATACAATTAACAGGAAAAGGAAATAATAATGATAACTTTAAATGTAAGAGATAAAATACATGGAAACTTAAAAAAAACCCACTAAAAATAAAATAAAATTAAAGGATTGGAATATTTAAAAAATGGAAAAAAAACAAAAAAAAATAAAAATAATTTTTAAACATTTTTCCTTTTATCACTGCATTATCGGGTGTCCACTCTGTACCATGGACAGAATAAAAGGGGGAAAAGGTGGAGACAAATGAGTTCATATCACTAAGAGACTTCAAAAAGAGTTGGGGGGTCATCCCAGAGGTAACACTTATGCACACCTCAGTAGGTTCTCATAGAACACCAAAGTGGATATAACCACAAACAGAGGGGCTCTTGAGGGCTCTGGAGACACTCAGGTTCTATATAAGGGGGGAAAGCTCCAGAGATTGATGCCTTATCAGTGGGTTATACTTTGGAGTCTGTGCTTCTGAGAGTGACAGAGTTGGACTCACATAAGTCCTCCCTGCACATGGTCCATCAGTCTCTTCTATTCAAACCTATATGTGGTGCTGGAGTTTGTAGGTGTACTTCCAGAGACTGGAGCCTCTGGCCTGCCCAGGTGCCAGCTGTGCCTGGAATCTCGGTGGAGCTGCAACTCCCACTCTACAAGTCAGTGGACTCACCCAAGACACCTGGTGAGGAGATGATGATGGACAACTGCCATCCCTGGGAATGGAGAGAATCTGGAGCTGCAGGCAGGATAATCCCACCCATCTTATCCATGGGATATAAGCCCCCTGTCACTTGGAGGTGGAGTGGACATCATCCACCCAGACTCCTCAGGATTGGGGGAAGAGCTATGGACTAGAGTGGACTTAATGGTATTCTGTTGTAGACATATTGTGATTCAAGCAATGGAAGAAATTACATTGATGTGGAGCCAGTGGCCACTGGTCACTTTCGAGGTAGGGAGAGGTAAAAGCAGTTGTAATACAGGGGCTTTTTTGGGACTTGGGATTTATCCTGAGTGACAATACAATGATAGATATAGGCCATTTTACATCAGCATATAACATGCAGAACTGTGTGGGAGAGAGTGTGGTCTACAATGTGAACTATGGTCCATGCTTAGTGGCAAAGCCCAAGATGTGTATATCCATTGCAGGTGATGTGTCACACTAATGAAATATGTTTATGTGGGAGGTTGTGGGAGCTGTTGGAGGTGGGGAACATGGGAATCCCTGTAATTTTTGTGTAACATTTATGTAATCTAAGCATCTTTTAAAATATTTCAAAAAAATCAAATCTCTTCACTCAGCTATGAACAGAACATGGACACTACTGGGATCATCTGGCCTACATATATTTTCTATTACTGCTTCTCAAAGAAGTCTGTTAGAAATGTAAATTTCTTTGGCCCACCCCAGGCATATTGAAATAGAATTGCTGGAGGGGGGTGCCTGAATGTACATTGTAATGAACTCCTTAAGTGATTTCTAGGCCTGCTTAGAGAAGCACATGGAGCTGCAATTTAAATTCCAGTTCTCCAAGTCCATTCCTTGCAGTCAGAAAGGAAAGTCATGCAAGGACAGAGTTTTGAGATTATGACTGAAAAAATTTCAAAGAGAGAAAAGAGTGGGATAAAGCATGGGAAAAAAATCAGGATGTGAATGATGAAGAAATGAGAGAAACTCAGAAATTGCATATCCTATGCCTCTGTATTTGAAGTTACTGTTAATTTTTAAATATCAAGAACCTAGTTTGTGTTTTGGGTGAAGGTCTTACAAGTGCCTCATATGTTATTCCAAAGGAAGGGATTATGAGCAGAAAAATAAAGAGGGAAGGTCATGATGGAATTGTGTAATTGGTGCATAATTGAGCCAAAGATGTCCCCTGGGTTGCTACTGTGTGTTGTCCACTTCTTCACAACACCCTGGGTCACTTAAGTCCCCCCTAAAGCTCACCGTCATGTGAAACTCAAATCCTTAAAAGCCCAATTGGTTTAAAAAAGCACAAATAAGTGTTTCTTATCCATTTAGGGCTGATCTGTTTTGCATATCCTGCAAAACTGCTTCCAGCACCTGCTAGCCATAGAAAATGTAAAATCCTGTCATTATAAGTTCTGTGCTTAGGAAATTTCTGACCAAGACCCACCATGCTGATTCTGAGACATCACTTTTGAGGGCTAAGCCTCCACTCCCATTTCCCTCTTCCCCTTCTGATGGTCCCTTGCAGTATCTGGAAGGTCAGTATTATGAAGAATTCCCCCTCCCTGGCAGCCTGTTCAAGTGCCATCAAATAAATTTTGTGTGTTAGTGCCATCTAATGGTCAAATATCTTAATTGGCTCTGAAGACCTCAAAGCTGAATGCACCACAGCTGTGAATTCAGGATTATTATTAATCTGCAATACAGGGCTGTGCATCTGAGGTCCAATTTAAAAAGAAAACCACAAAAAGGCCCTGTCAAATTTTTATAACATTTTTCCCTGTAAACACACATATATCAGTAGAAAATTAGGGAATGCAAGGTATTTGGCAATGGAGAATTTGGCAGAAGACTGTAACAATTCAGGGCAAAGTCATTAAAGTGAAACAAAGCTGATTTTTAATCCCTTTCCCCCTCCTTCTTATATCATGTGTAACTTTGGGAGAAATGGCATTTGTACAGTACTTTAAATGACAAAAGAAATATGTGGGTTAATTTATAATGCACATATTCTTGGAACCCAAAATTTTAACACCTGACATTGTATTCCACACACACAAACCAAAATTACATGTGTTGAGGATGATTATTGCCAAAACACAGAAGTGGGAAATGTGTAACAATATGAGGTTAGAAATAAGTTCAAATTCCCAAATGGTATGTGTACATTGATAAATGAAATTTTGTTATGAAGATACACAACATTAAGAGAACAAAAGCTGTCCCAAGAAAGCTTACATAGCAAGCTTGGGGTAAGAAAGGGAGTAGCCATGACCCAGAGTCTTCTGAGTTTGGGGGCTGGCATCTTCTGGGGCCCTGGTTTCTCAATTATGGAATTCCAGGCCTGCTGTTTACAGTAAGGAAAATGCTGCTCCATAACCTCTGTTTTGGACCAAGAGACACTGAGTATATGGCATTCATAAGCCACCAGCAAATGCCTTTTAATGTTCTTCTTGTTTTTCAAACAGTTCTAAAGCTAAAAGAAAACTGGGTGGGGACATAAATGTTAAGCAGAAAATTTCTTGAGAAGGCAAGTCCTGATGATATTAACCTAAAAGTTCAACAATCTTGGACCCAGTTATCCAAAGTTAAACTGTATTGGTGATAGATTAGATTGCAGAATTAAAAGAAAATGTATTAGCATATTTGGGGAAGGAAAGCTATTTTGGGTGTATTCCTACTGCTAGTGTGGGGCACAGAGGGAAACCTAGGTCTCCAAGAAAGTTAATGCTTAGGGGATGGATAAAGTTATATCTGAGATGGGGTCAAGGGTCCGGCAGGGATAGTTGCCCTATTCTTAATTTGTACATTCACTGTCCTAGTTTTGTCTTTTACTGTCAAATTGCTATATTCAAAGGTCCTCAGAATGTGTGTGCAAGTGTGTAACATCAAGAAGCTAAGGTCTTGGGCTCCAGAAGCAGACTGGTTTAAAGAGCAATTACAACACTTTCCTCATGTTTGATCCTCAACAATTATCTAGATTTCAATTTGTCATCTCTTTAATGGAATCCAAATTAGCTTTCATTTCACAAGTTTGTTTTTATGAGTACATTTGATAATAGATGTTAATGCTTAGATAATAATGCTTATTTTCACTATTATTGAAATTATCTTGGATGGAAACATAGCCTTGATGCATTCATTCTGTATGTGGATTCTTTTCCTTCTCATTTCATGCCCATTGCATTGAATACATACTTCTTTATCTGTATGAAACATTCCATTGAAAAAAGAATCAGTAGATAAAAATATAGACTTTCTTGATCAGGTATTTATCTTTACTCTAATAAAATCTGATTAATCCTAACATTTAGCAATGTTGGTATCTTAATGTGTGCTGGGTGCAGTGATGGCAGCCACAAACCCAATGATGCAGAATTGGCTGTAGCATTCCCATACTTTCATTCTAGGGACAGAGCAAAGACAGTTGAGAGACCATCAGGATGCAGCCACCTCCACGAATCCTGTGGTAGTTGAATTGATGTCCAGAAAGAAAGGCTCTGAATGTGATGGCTACCATTAGAGACAAATTTTATTTGTTGTTTTGCTTTGTGGTTTGTTTTTCTTGAGCTAAGGGGAAAAACACAAAGTAGAAAAATAAAGGACAAATAATGAAGCCAAAAAAAAGAGAAAATGTCAAAATAGTATGTAAAACAAAAGTTTAAAAACACTGGTTAAATGAAAAGTTTATGGAAGAACGATGGCAAACTTACAGCTGGGTGGAGGACTGGGATAAAAGATAAAAAGGATAGTAATGCTCTGTGTCAGTTATTACAAGGGTAGGGAAGATGCAGAATTCTTTTAGCTCAATGTGACAACTGAATTCCAAGGGAGAGGTGAGGGGCAGTTCGCCTTTGTTGTAGACTCACCAGAAAGAAGTCTCTATGGTGAAAACCAGTAATAGTTCAGTCTGCAGATGATCAGGACCAATCATCAGCAAGGTACAGAGAAAAGACATGATAAACCATGCAGGCCCAAACCAAAGAAACATCATCAGTCTCACTACTTGAATGTACTAGTTGGAAGAATGTTCCTATCAATTATCAAATCCTCTTATATTCTGAAAGAATTGTGGTGAGTGGTAGCCTCAGCATATTTACACTAGATATTTGCTGAATTTGGATTTGGGAGCTCAAAGTGGTTTTGCGTATTTGTGCCTGTGTGTGTTTTTCTCACACAGATATTATAAATATAAAATTGTGCACATTCATATTTTTAATCAATTTTATTGATACATATTAATAAAGAATACAATCCATCCAAAGTATGCAATCACTTCTTTTGTGCTTTTTTCTTGTTCTTCAACATTATTGTCTGTGGGATTTGTCCCTGTTGTTCCAAGCACCAGTAGTTCATCGTTTTTCATTGTTATACAGCATTTGAAAATTCTGGTATGAATATACTAAAATGCACCCATCCGTGCTAATGCCAATGGGCATTTGGATTGTTTCCAGTTTTGAGCTATTATGATAATACTGATATGAACATTATTGTCCATGCTTTTTGGGATGCATGTGTGTGATGTGTACTTCCCTTTTGGATATTTACCTAGCAGTAGAGTTGCTGGGCCCTACTGTTTACATGTATTCAGTTTTAACAGAAACTGCCAAGTGGTTTTCCAAAGTGGTTGTACCATTTTACACCCCACCCCCTCCCCCGCTGAGTATCAGTGTTACCTGCTCCACATCCTTGGCCAATACTTGTTGTTGTCTGCCTTTTATTTTAGCCATTCTAGAAGGGGTGATCTCTCCCTTTTTCAAGTTAAATTACTGTGCTAAGTTTTTTATATGCATCTTCTCACTTTACCTACACATCAAACCCAGGAAGAAACTATTGCCACTAACCCTTTTTTAAAAATGAGAAAACTGAACTTGAAGAAGTTAAGGAACTTCCTCAAGGCCCTGTTACAAGGGCTAGATCAGGGCCACCAGGCTCCAATGGCCCCAGTTGCTGTTGTCTGGGGCCCAGACTGGCAGGGGTGGGAGTCCCAGAAGACAAATCATTGGAAGATGGTGAGACACAAGCAGCAACTGGGATCCTATGAGATGTACAGTGGTGGCCCTGAGGCAGAATGGGTGGACCAGGAGGAGATACAAACACTGGATTAAACTGGATCTTTGGACATATAGCTCCTGTCTCTGACAGTCTTTGTGAGGACTTAACATGCTTGAATTAGGTAAAGCAACTGACACCTTGCAGAGAGTTGATGTTCAATGAAGGGTTGCTGATGGAATTAATAAAGTTTATAGGGTCAGGAGAACTTCACATAGTTATGATCCTTTCTGGAGCCAGGGTGATGGACAAAATGGCCTCTCCAGATCCCTTTCATTCTGCATCTCTGGGTGGGCCAGGGAAGGGCTGCAGTAAAGGACCAGCCCCACCTACCCAGGCAAAGAGGAGCCCCTCTTCCCCAGCAGAGGGGTGTGAGAGCAACTCCTTTCCATGAGGGAGGAAATAACAGCACATAGCTTCTGCCCCCACCCCGTCATACCTCCCCATCTCCATCCTGAACTCTGGACCTAGCACAGGGACTGGAGTGTAGGAAGAGCAAATCCTGGTTGAAGGCCCACGTGGGGGTGGATATAGAGCATGTTTGCATTTAAAGACAGTTCAAAAACAGCCAATTAATTATTGTTAGAGGCCAGGATAGAGGATTCCCCAGGTGGGCAGTGATTAAAAGAGGGGCTTGGAGGATACTGGGGTACCATTTTTTTATGTGAGTGTTCTGTATATTTATGTGGGTGCTGATTACACAGGTGTGTTTGTTCATTTTGTGAAAATCCATTAAACTGTTCAGTTCTGGTTTATGCCCTCTTGTATATATGTTATAGTTCAATAAAAAGTTTGCATTAACATAAAAAAGACAAATTAATTGAGCCACATGTATCATATAGATAAATCTTAAAACATTTTTGGTAAACAGAAAGTTGTTAAAAGATGTGTTTTATTTTTGTTAAAAGATTTTTTTGTACTATGATGTGTAGCCATATAAAAAGTGCCTAACACTATGTATTGTCTAAGCATTCATACTATGTAGTACAAATAAAAGGCATGAAGGGGAATGATAAACAGCAAAGTCAAAACAGAGTTTACCTCTGAGAGGGAGAAAGGGGAATGAAATATGCAAGTGGGCTTCAATTGTTTTTATAGTTTTATTTCTTAAGCCGGGTGGCTCTGAATTTGTCTGATTACCTGACATATTTCATAATTACAAAGAATGCCTCAGTATTAAAAAAGAAAATCAAAGCATGGAGTAGAGAGATTGCATCTTATTTATCTTTTTCTTTTCAGTACCAACCCAGGGCCTGGCACCCAAAAAATGTTTGGTGAATGAAAGATCACTGGGCTAGTATCGTGTTGGAGCCAGAGTTCAATGCCAGGTCTTCTCATGCCAAATCCAAGTCCAGGGAGCTCCTAGTAGCCACAGGTCTCCCCACTTCCTCACAGCTGGGGTTGGGAGGAAGGCAGAAATTTTTTTGGGGGGGGGCTAGCCCTGACTCAGCACCCTATGTATCTGAACTGAATTACCAAATTAATTACAGGGCTCAGAGAAGGAACAAAATGACTTCATTCATCAGAATTCTGCAAACTCAGAATCTGGTGCCTCAAGTTTCTATGAATCAAACTACCAGAATCATTTGATAGCTTGCCTTTATCCAAAGCATCTTGCTTTAAATTTTATCCATAGGATACCTATAGATCAATTGATTTCTCTTTTTTATATTAATGTACGTGTCCTCTCCATGGGACAAAAAAATGAGGCTCTATACCAAAACCTGTCAAAACAGGATGGTGGCACATATTTGACTGGCATAAGAGAATGAACAGTATTCAGCACATTGATTCTTTGAGTGCAAAGAGAGAAAACAGTATACAATCAGTGGTGTTTACTATAATAACATAGTTGTACATTCATCACTTCAATCATTATTAGAGCATTTTCATTATTCCAATAATAATAGCTATAAACAACAAAAAAGAGGCAAACAAAAAACCTCTGCCCATTAATAATCATCCCTCAATCTCTCTATGTTTCCCCTGCAATATATAGCTATTTCATTTCTATCTATTTATTTTGTTCATTCATATTTTGATTGAACATATCTTGCTATGTGTTGGACACCTTTCAATATGGTTTCCTTTTTCTTTTACATTTCTTCTATGAATATTTCCAATATAAAAATAGAGGACCCACTCAGATTTTAAAGGAGAGATATAATCTGAAGTGTCCATTGAAATATGGTTAACATTGGGTATTGTACATAGTCAATAAATATTCATATTCTGATTTGATTCATTATCATTTCCTATAAGTAGACTAATTTGGAAAAGGGTCATTTCCTCTAATGGAATATAGAGTATTCTCATTAATGATAACTCTACTTCTAGGAACTTATACTGTATTAGAATTCTTTAATTTTGGAAAGAATGATGCATCCATAAATTGGATTATCATGTTGCTTTAAAAAGAATGGAGAATGTTTTAATAAAGTAAGAGGAAAATAGGTCCAAAATAGTGGATGCTTGCTTTGTAGAGAAAGTAGTGTCCCAGGTGGCTATAATGCACAGAGGGGTAGTGTTTCCCAGTGGTGTGCCACATAAAACAGCCAAACACCTGCTGAGTAGTCCCCCTTCCCAACATGCCTCTCACTCTAAAGAGTGCAAACCATGGCACCAATTCCATTCAACTCCTCTAGATGGGATCAGCTGACAAATTAGGAGATAATTTATTAGGGAATCACAATTTACACAATCCAAAATTAAACTGCTATTCTTAAGTAAAAACTTTGCTGGCCTCCAGCATCTGCATTTTCTATTCAATCCTGGAAAAGACTGTGTGTCATGAAAAAAAAAAATAAAGAGTTCATGTGAGGAAGGGATCATTTACTCCAACACAGTTAGGAAGAAAATGTGACAACATACCTGCAAACATAATCAGGGGCTCTCTCTACCAATGCCTTGGCTACTGTTACCTGGCTTAGTCATGTTTCCCTTTGAATGTCCATCCCAGTTAGCCCTGCCATGGACATAGCCACAACTAGCAGGGCCTGTACCTCCATACAGTTTGGATAAGAGCCACCCCTAGCTTCTCTGAATGACCGCTGATGCTTTTTCTCCAAATGGCCCCTGCCTTTTCTCTGTAAGGTCCCTTGTCCTTTCATGTTGAATAACTTAATAACAAATCCTGCATCTCCAAATGGCCTGGATGATAAGAAACTAAGCCTTACCACCACCCCTGAGTCATAATAAAGACAAGATCCTGAGACCAACATGTGCCTCCCCCTTCTCTGCTGTCTCCTCCATGGGTCCCTCACAGAAGCCCAGATTTGGTAAGGCCTCATTCTCCCTAGTCTTGTCCAAAACCATACCCAACTCAGATTGCATTAATGCCACTCCAGAAGAGTATATTATGTGCTCCTCTCATCATATGGTGTGTGTGTTTTTTAAGGGGAGGGAGAACAAAAAATATCTAGCAGTTATACATTCAAACATATAAGTTCTGAATTTACATTCAGATTTGCATTTGGAGAACAGGGACAGAAGGTTATGGCAAGGCCAACATGTGGAAAATGTAAGAATAAGAAAAAATATCATTTATTTTCTGAGTGGATGTTTGAGCCAGGAGCTGTGCCAAGCACTTCATATTCTTAATAAGAAACTGAGGCTCAGAGAGTTGCCTAAATGATTACATAGGAAGTAAAAAAGGGGGAAAGGAATAAAATATCCAAATATGTTTGATGTTTAAATTCTTGCTTTGTTTCACCACAGTGTCTTCTGCCAAGTAGACATTTGCCAAATTCCTTACATCTCCATTCCCTCATTTTTTCCTGACCATCAGTGTTTCAGTAAAAAAATGCTATAAAATGATTATATGGGATTTCCTTGACTGTAAATTTGGCCATTGAAAGCATAACATTGACTAATAGATGCATCATAATCCTTAGTTAAGCCTGAATTTTCTAGTTGGTTCATACATTTCTATTTTACTTTTTTGTTCATAATACTGCATTAAGCACTTACAAGCCTGCCATGCAAAAGAAAAAATTAGGACCTTGACAAAAGTTAATATTCAGCTATTACAATTTCAGAGACATATGGAGTTCAGTTACTGTTGTTCAATTTCTCTTATTTCATCCCCCTTTACATCCTAAGTATTTTTCTTTTCTTCTCTCTACTTCATACTGTTCTCATGGAATACTTCTAAAGTAATATTCCCAAATATTTCTGTTGCTAAATCATTTCCTCTCTGATATCCTGTTTTCCTCATATTTTCCTCGCAATTTCTTGTTCACAGGATTGTAGTTTAGCTGTCTTCTGATTTCTTACTTGTAGAACACCCACATTTTTACTATGCCTGCAATTCTTCCATTGCTTTCCACAGCCCAATTCCACTGGAACCTCAATCTGTTCCACCCTATATCCTACATGGGAGATGAAAGCTCAGTCCCCTGGGGTGACTGGAATCCCAGCCAAGCTGATCCCTCTCCTGCAATGGTGGAAAGGTAACCTTGACTCTTTAGAGGCTAAACTACTGCATAGCCTTGTCATTATAGAAAACTAATGAAGAGAGGGAAAGAAAGAAAAGCAGACTTTGAGACTTCTGCACAGGAATATGTCTAATAAGATGGGAAGCCCACTCTACATGCAAACTGACAAAAACACTTCAACTCCTCTTTCACCCATCTACTGCCATTCTCTGACAGGGATAATGGACATTTAATCAGTCTAATAAAAAGTGGTAGGCAAACACAGTCTATACCCCACATTCCAATCCCAAAGCAACTCCACATTGAAAAGACCATTCATTGAGTGAGAGAAAAAATTTCCTGATAGACTAAATTATTGTCATCTAGTTTCTGGATTTTGGTTTCTAATATATAGGTGACAAAATGTTTGAAAGCCCAAAGTGTGGTAGATACTGCATGAGTTTTCTTTGTCTCTTGGCCCCGCTAGAGCTGAAACTGTGAGCCTGTTTACATTTTATCCCTGGGACAGCTGCAGGAAGTATGAGTCTCAGATGCTGCAGGCCCTGAGATGGGTAGAGGCTGGCAGTGCATAACTTCACTGGGCCAAGTGACAGTGCCCATGAGCCTTCAGTTTTGCTGGATCTCAAAGGACAATTCAGGCAGATTATGCACTGGGCAGGCTGCAACAGAGAAGAAATCTGTAGCTGCCTGGACTTGTCTTACCAAGATCCTATGCCCTGGAACCACATGGTTGTCAACTCATTGGGCACAGAGGAATAGAATTCTTCTCTTGCCCCTATTAACTGAGGTTCTGCCCCACCCCCTTGTTCAAATAGCCTTCATACCATTCAAGGAACATTTGGTGGTGTCTACCCTTGCCAGGCCTTCTCACCTGAGGGGCTGCACTCAGTTTCAAGGCAAACTGAAACTGACCCAGCTGTTCCTTCTCACTCCATAAATTCCACACCTTGTCAAAGACCTCCAGCTCTGACCTGGATCCTTGCTCACCTTCCAGCTCCAGACCCACCCATATATCCCTCCCAATCCTGACTCCACAACCCCAAATCAGTTCCCACAGGTGAATAAGAATTCCATTATTCTCATAAGGAAAAAGCTTTAATCATTGTGTACTAGAGGGGAATCATGGCAATCTTAGTAGATTACAGAAAAGTTCCTTAGCATATTAGTGTTTACATGAAGTCATTTGCTAATTTGGAAACATTTAAGTAATTTAGGAGAAGAACAAAATAAGAAACCCTCTCCACTGCACAGACCTCAAGGCGCCTAGTTCAAGTGGAACAGTCCACAGGGACAAAACAGGGGCTCTCACAGAGGTGCCTCATGCTTCTTAACAGATGTTGGTCAAAGGATGCGATGCTGTGGGTGATGCTTTTCTTTCTGGATTCCTCCATGATTTTAGCCTTGGTTTCCAGCAGCTTTCGGGGGCGGCCTGGGCTCCAGGGGGCGCTCTGCATGCTCTCCCACTTTCTCCGGTATCGACCTTTCCTGGTTGCTTCCGGCCCCATTGGGCAGCACTCTTTGTAGTGTCCACCTCTTCTGGAGGTGACTGTAGCTCCTTTGCAGTGACAGGCATTGCCTCCTGGACAGGCGGATCTCGACAGCATTTTTGGCCCCTCTGTACTTCAGGAACGCGCTCATATGTGGGGAAAGCCTGGGGCTGCCGCCCCCTTGCATGGTAGATCATATTGGAGAAAGACTCGGGATCTTTGCTTCCGCAATGGCAGAGTGTTTCAAAATTATCCATTGCCCAAGCCCATGCTAGTTCTTGGCTCAGACATGGTGGCACATGGGGCTCTGGACATGCCCATCCCAAAGGCACCTCTTCCAAGGTGGACGGTGAGAAATCCATGGCTTCAGCCTCCCGACCCAGCCAAGCAATGTAGCTGGTCTGGTAAAGGGGCAAATGATTCAGTCAGGTACTAACTATGAGTTTTTATAGTGTCCTGTCCAGTCTGCATAGATGGAAATGGAAGCCAAAGTCAGGTGAATATGTGGGGATTGACACTCATTTGCCTTGCAAATTACTTCAGA
>JAQZBX010061510.1:0-17086 GCA_029593785.1 Cabassous unicinctus
CTGCTTGTGCTTGCTGTGTCCATTCGCTGTGTGTCTTCTCCATGTCTGCTTATCTTCCCCTTGCTGTGAGGTCCCGCTGCATCAGCCCTTCGAGCCGCGCGGGCTGGCCTGCCCTCACAAGGAGGCCCAGGGAAGCGAACTCGGGGCCTCACACATGGTAAACGGGAGCTCTATAGGTTGAGCCACACCCGCTTCCTGTTGTGAGGGCTTGCTGCATCAGCCCTCTAGGCTGCGCGGGCCGGCCTGCCCTCACAAGGAGGCCCCGGGAAGCGAACTCGGGGCCTCCCATATGGTAAACGGGGGCTCTATCGACTGAGCCACTCCCGCTTCCCTACTGGTATCTTTGAATTTAAGGTGAGTTTCTTTCACATAGCATATAGTTGGGCTATGCTTTTTTTTAATCCACTCTGCAAATCACTGCCTTTTGACCGGAGAGTTTAATCCAGTTACATTTAAAGATACTCCTTATAATATGGGATTTTCTTCTGCTATTTTGCTATTTGTACTTTGTTTACCTTATATATTTTTTGCCCTTCACTTCTATTAATGCCAACTTTTATATTTGCTTTTTTTGTGTGATACCATATTGAGTCTCTTTTCATTTCTATCTGAATATACTTTTCATCTCTTTTCCTTGTGGTTAAATATATAACAATTTTATGCCAAATTAACTTCAGTACCATACACATACACTTTTCCACTACCCCTATGACCCCCACCATTTTTTGTACTTGTTGCCACTTCTATCTTGTATATTGTATGTCCAAAAACATGGAATTATCATTATATTTTTGCCTCTGCATTTTAACACCTGTAGGAAGTAAGATGTGGAGTTTCTTATCAAACAGTACAATACAATAATACTGGAATTTATAATTACCCAAAAGGTTACCTTTACCTTTGGGTAAGGTCTTTACCACAGGTCTTTATTTCTTTTTACTGCTTTGAACCACTATCTAGTATCCTTTCATTTCATTCTGAAGAAATTCCTTTAGTATTGCTTGAAGGGCAAGTCTAGTGGTGATGAACTACCTCAGGTTTTGTTTATCTGAGAATGTCTTAATATCGTTCTCATTTTTTAGAGTCTCGTGGGATATAAAATTCTTGGTTGGCAATTGTTTTCTTTCAGCACTTTAAGTATTTGACTCTACTGCCTTCTTGCTTCTGTGGTTTCTGATGAGAAATTGGCACTCAATCTAACTGGGACACCCTTGTAAATAACATGTTACTTTTGTCTTGGATCGTTCTCCTTTCCCTTGCATGCAATAGTGTGATCAGTATGTGACGGGGTATATTTTTTTTCATATCTATCCTGTTTGGTATTTTCTGAGCTTCTTGGATGTGCATATTCACATCTTTGGCTATGTTTGAGAAGTCTTCTGACATTATTTCTTGAATATTCCTTCTGTCCCTTTCTCTTTTTCATCTCCTTCTGGGATTCCCATAATGCATATATTTGTGTGCTTGATGGTGTCTCATAAGGTGTCTTAGGCTATGTTCATTTTTAATATTTCTTTTTTTCTTTTTCCTCCTCTGCCTGACTCATTTCAAGTGTCTTTTCTTGAAGATAACTGATTCGTCCTTCTGCTAGCTACAATCTGCTCTGGAAACCCTCCTGGGCATTTTCTTTTCATTTCAGTTATTGTGGTCTTCAACTCCATTAGTTCTCTTCATTTCCTTTTTAAAAGTTCTCTTTTTACAAAGACTTTAATTTTGCTCAATCGTTGTTTTATTGATATCCTTTAGTTCTTTCTCTGTATTTTCCTTCATCTCCTTGAGCATTTTTAAGATTTTTTTTTAAAGTTATGATCAGTACGCCCACATTCTCATCTTCTTCATTGGTGTTTTCTATATTTTTCCTCTTACTTTGGATGTGCCACTATTTTCTGTTTCTTTGTTTGTCTTATACTCTTTTGTTGCATACTGTACATTGCAATATTTTAAAACATTGTCTCTGGGATTTATTCCCTGAGATGTCTGTTTCTTGGTTTCGTAACCAGCTGGTGATAAGACAAGAGATTTTCTTGAGCTTCATTCCTCCTATCAGAAAGGTCCAGATGAATGCAATGTGCAGGGTTTTCCCTATATTTCTTTGCCTTGGGTTTATTTGTTAGTTGTTTTGGAGTCCTCTTGTTTACAGGAGTTTGTTTGTCTACGCTGTTTCCTGGGAGACAGTTCTCCCTCTCCCAGGTGTTTGAAGCAGGGCAGACCTTTGTCCCAGAGTGTCCACTGTTATACTTTTTTACACTCCTTTCATTGTGTCATGTTGCTTTTGCCTGGAAGGCCAATTCTGGTAGGAGGGCACAATGGATTGGACTTTACCCAGTCTGTCTTTCCCAGCCAAAACTGGGCCAGTGACTCATGAAGGGGGATCCAAACAGTACAATACATTAATACCCTAGGGATGGCATCAGGAAGGTTGCCAAGAGCTTCTCTGACAGTTCCCCAAAACTGAGTTTTCTGGGCCTGCCCAGCAAATGCAGCCCTTCAGCTGTGTATCTTTAGCTGAAAAGGTATTTATCTTTAAATATCCACTGTCTCCAACCTTGTCCAGTGAAGGGTTGAAAAAATGGCTACCATCACTTTTTTATGGCATGGTTGAAATGATAGCTGCCCTCAGAGCTGGTCCTCCTGTGATCTGAATGTACTAATCAAAAGCCATGATTAGGTATCAGTCATGTGCACCCCTGGTCTTGGAAAAGAAGCTTTTTATGTCCCATTCTGTCAGCAGTGAGGTAGCCAGGGACAGGACCTGACGGTGGCTTGCCATGAGAGTGGGGTATTGGCGATGGTAGTAGCTGCAAGGAGAGGAATATTTACTGTTCTTTACAGTAATTTATCAGCCTTTTACTCTCGCTCTTCCTTGAATGCTCTATAGCATTTTTCTGGACTCTGGAGTTTCAAAATAGTTTTTTCAGGCAGTTTCTGCTTGTTTAATAGTTGTTTTGGTGGAAGGACTTTGTCCTGGAACTCCCTACTCTGCCATCTTCCCAGAAACCTCATGTCTACCTTTTTTTTTATTCCTAATTTTGTTTATCTGTGTCTTTTCTTTTTATTTCTTGAACATATTTGTGAAAGGATGGTCTATTTTATTAATCTGTTAAAAAGCAGCTTTTGGTTTTATCGTCCAACTCCATGACTTTTTATGTTTAATATTTCATTAATTTCTGCCAAATTTATTAATTCTTTCCTTCTACTTTCTTCTCCCTCCTTCATTTTCACCATTCGCTGTTACTTATTGTGAAAGGCCCCTACTCCAAACTTTAAGTCCAACAGAATTCCTCCCACAAAAGCAGCAGGATTCAAATAAAGGCTGTAACATTTTGCAGCACTCACAAGAATTATTGGTTGAGTCATATTCTCAACTTTTGGAGAGCCAGATATTTTCCAGCTCATGAATTAGCAGGGAGTGGTTCAGGAGAGCCAAGGACTAAGATCATTTGGCAAAGAATCATGCCTATCAAGGTCCGTTCCCCTACTGCAGTCAGGATTTACACGGGTGGAGTCTGAAGGCCCAGATATCTGAAATTATTATATGTTATGTAGTGGAAGATTATGTAGTAAAGAGAAAATGAACAATTCAGAGACCTGCACAACATAAATAAGGCAAAAGATATATTGTAAAGACATTATATCTTTTCTCTGGCCTTCTCCAGCTGTTAGATAAGTTGATCTCTTCTATTCTCAGGCTACAATTTCTCTGAAGGAAGGGATAGTATTTGTCTCTCTTGATTATCACTTATCTCCAGAACCTTGCTTGTTACACAGTAGGCTCTCCATGACTATGGACTGAATGAATAAATGAATGAATGAAGCTCTATAGGTCTGAGAGATACATGTCAAGATAGAAAAATCACAGTATGCTGAGGAAATAAAAATATTGGCTTTTGTGTCCCCTGTTAAACTTAATACATTTGTTGACTACATGAATGAATGAGTGATTTAATACTTTTATCACCTAAATAATCCATGAATATGTCCATATCTCTGATCCTCACTGACACCAACCTAATGGAAGCCGTACTCTCTCTTGCCTGGTTTACTTTTAAAGCATCCATACTTGTCTCCCTAATCCTTTGATTTGCTACTCAGCAAATAAGAGTTATCTTTCCAAAACCCCAATATGGCCATGTTACTTTTCTGATGAAACTCTTCGGTAGCTCCCTATTGCTCTTAGGATATGTTCAATTTCTTCTGTGGCCTACAAAGCCCTTGCTCACCTTTCCAGGCTTGTCTCATGCCATTCCGTTCTGTGCTCTCTAAGTGGCAAGCAAACACTGACCTTCTTTCTGATCCTCAAATGTATCTTCCTCCTTGCTGTCTCAGGACTTGTGCACATGCTTTCTCCTCTGCCGTGGCTCTCTTCCTTCTCTTTAATTTAATTCCCATTAAATACTCAGTCTTTCACTCAAACATCAATTCCTTATGGAAGTCTTCCCTGATTCAGAACTAGATCAGATTCTCTATGTACTCTCACAGCACACTGCACTTCTCATTTTTAGAATTTAAAAGGATACTTAATTTCACATGTAAATCACAGCTTAATATTGAGCTTAATACTTGAATAAAAGATTCATGAAGTCAGGAATTGTACTAAGGACTCAGCTAGGTGCTGTACCCTCAATTCTTGGAAAAAGTATCTGTTTAGTACTATACAAATGAATCGAGGTAGGAGTTGAAGGTCTAGGAGTAATAAAAAAGCCAGTTTGGTTTCTGTCTTGGTTGACTAAGTTGGATGGTAGTACTTCAGATAGGAGGCAAAGGGAAGTAACTGGAGGTGCCTGTGAGACATGTGGTAGGCAGTTTGAAACATGGGTCTTGAGTTGGGGAAAATAGCCTGGGCTGTGGACATAAATTTAAGAGCCATTATTAGCTCCAGGTGTTAGTTGAAGTTGAGTGAGGGGATGAGATCATCCAGGAAATGAGTGTAACACAAAAGGGAGAGAGGGCCAAGTACAGAGCTTTGTAGAACATCAACATTTAAGGGATAGGCAGAGGAAAATAAAGCACAGAAGGAAAGGAAGAAGAAATGAACAGAGAAGCCAAGAAAATCCTGAATAGTATGGTACCTCAGAGGCCAAGAATTGGATTAAAAGTAGCATGAACATTTTTTCATGTGTTTCTTTACCATTTGTATTTCTTCTTTGGACAGCTGTCTTTTCAAGTGTTTTGCCCATTTTTTAATCGGATACTTCGTCCTTTTATTGTTGAGTTGTATGATCTCTTTATAGATCATGGATATTAAACCTTTATCAGATATGTGATTACCAAATATTTTCTCCCATTGAGTTCACTGCCTTTTCACCCTTTTGATAAAGTCCCTTGAGGTGCAGAAGTGTTGAATTTTGAGGAGGTCCCATTTATCTACTTTTTATTTTGTTGCTTGTGCTTTGGGCATAAGATTTAAGAAACTACCACCTACCACAAGATCTTGATGTTTTCCTACATTTTCTTCTAGGAGTTTTATGGTTGTTCTTTTTATATTTAAGTCCTTGATCCAATTTGAGTTAGTTTTTGTATAAGGTGTGAGATAGGGATCCATTTTCTTTCTTTTGGATATGGCTATCCAATTCTCCCAGCACCATTTGTTGAATAGACTGTTCTGGCCCAGCTGGGTTGGCTTAACAACCTTGTCAAAAATTGCTTGACTGTAGATGTCAGGGTCAATTTCTGAGTTCTCGATTCAGTTCCATTGGTCAATTTGCCTGTCCTTATTCCAGTACCATGCTGTTTTTAACACTGTAGCTAGGTAATATGCTTTAAAGTCAGGAAGTGAGAGTCCTCCAACTTCGTTCTTCTTTTTTAGGGAAATGCAAATCAAATCTACAATGAGATATCATTTCACACCTATTAGACTGGCTGCTATTAAAAAGTTGGAAAACTGTAAATGTTGGAGAGGATGTGGAGAGATAGGAACACTTATTCACTGTTGGTGGGAATGTGGAATGGTACAGCCACTGTGGTGGACTGTTTGGCAGTTCCTAATGAAGTTGAATATAGACTTGCCATGGGACCTGGCAATACCATTGCTAGGTATATACCCAAAAGAACTGAAAGCAGTGACACCGATGTTCATAGCAGCATTATTCATGATAGACAAAAGTTGGAAACCACCCAAGTGTCCATCAACTGATGAATGGACAAACAAATTGTGGAGTATATACATGATGGAAAATTATGCAGTGGTAAGAAGAAATAAAGTCATGAAACATATGACAACATGGATGAACCTGGAGGACATTATGTTGAGTGAAGCAAGCCAGACACAAAAGGAAAAATACCGTATGATTGTCCTAGTATGAACTAAATATATTATGTGAAATATAAATATATTATGTGAAATATGAATATTGGTAGAATTGTCTATATAATACCATTTTTTCTTCATGTTGAACAAATGTAAGTTAATACTACACAATAAATTAATATCAGACAAAAAAGCATTATACTAAGTGAAGAAGACCAGACACAGAGTACTACATATTGTATGATTCCATTTATATAAAATGTAAATATAAATCAATTCATAAAGAAGAAAGATTAGTTGTTATGTAGGTCTGAGGAAGGAATGCTAAGGGGTTTGGAGTCTTTCTTTTTGGAATAATGAAATTGTTCTAGAATTTTTAAGATAATGAATAACAACATTGTGATTATACTAAAAGCCATTGATTGTATACTTTGGATAGAATAGTCAGAGACAGCAGCTATGTACAGTGGGGGAAGCATAGAGAGATTGAGAGGTGAGGAATTTTGTTTGTTTTTTTGTTTATTATTATTATTATTATTGAAATAATGAACATGCTCTAAAAATGATTGAAGTGATGAATGCACAACTATGTGATTATAGCAAATACAATTGATTGTACACCTTCAAGGAAGTGTATGCTTTATTTATACGTATCAATAATTTTTTTTTTTAAGTAGCATAAGAGTCAGATGAGACAAAGACTGGCTTCAGCAGTGAGAGAACACTGATAGAATGCTAAAGGAAGTGGGTCTATGGGTGAAGCAAAAGTGAAGGCTTCAAAACCCTGAATAATCAACACTCTTCCTCCAAGCCAATTGAGAAGGGAAGGAGAGAGAGAATGACCAGGAAGGACCTAGGGAAGGATCAGTTCAAGGAAAGCTTTTTTTCTCCTTTTTAACGTGAGAGAAACCTGACTGTATCTGAATGTTTATAGGCTACATAACAAATTACCGTTCTGTATTTTAGAGTAGGTTACCCCAACATGCAATTTGCTCTCTGTCACAGGTGTTCAAAAGGCTGGGTACAGAACCACCTAACCATGTTTTTTCTCACTTATAAAATGAGTCAGAGTTAAGTTGAACTCAAGTTTCTGTAAAGCCATTTGCACCAATCTATCATGGCATAATGGAAAGAATCTGACAAACCTGGATCTAGAATCCCAATTCTGCCAGAGACTACTGGGCCATCTCATACAAGTTATTTAGCCCCTTTCTGTCTCAGGTTTTCTTATGTGCAAACCAATTCCAAAGAAATCTTATTGAGGTTCAAAGTTGTGAATGAATGTTGAGAGTTGTTGTAATGATATGAAATGCTATAATGCTGCCAAGGATTACAGAAGTCTTGAGGAAGCCAATAAATTACTTTTAGTTAATAAACATTTATTATAACAAATTTTAGTTAATAAAAATTGTTCATGTTGTAACAACTCTGTGGGTAAGTACTGGTATTATATCCATTTTACAGATGAGGAAACTGAGGCACAGACAGGTTAAGAGGCTTGCCTAAAGTCACACAGCTAGGGATTAGTGGAATAAAGATGTAAAACTAGAGTCTGGCTCTAGAGTTCTGAGTATTCACCAAGTTTTGTTATCCTTGGCCTAAAACCCCAACCCCTAAAGCAAGGATTCACCAACCTCTTTAGAAAAAGAACTTCTCTGCCCAAAATGCGGAAAACCTTAAACTTGTAAATATCCTATTTTAAGGAGTTTATTCACTGATCTTCATCACTGTCACAAACCCTTGCCATGTGGTACATCCAGGGATCTCAGATTAAGAGGTCTTGTTCTAATGTTTAAACTCCATTAATCCTAAATTGTTTAACTATGCCTCAAACCCTGTCATAATACAGTTCTGGAAAAAGTAGGGAGTGGTTACGGCTCTCATGCTGCCTTCTACCGCCGCCTGCTGGACGGCCCACGGTAAAGGCAGTAACATCGCCATACCTGTTGCTTAAAGACTTCTCCAGACCTCTCGAAGCCCTTTCACAGTAAGGTGTGCTCACAGATCCGCCATCCCAAACCCCAAACTCGGCGGCCAGGAACGGAGTCCAGCTTCAAGTCAGCGCCGCTGAGCCCATCCTGTCGTGCTCTGCGGTACAGCGTGAGAGGGCGTCGCCGCCATTTTAGGGTCTTCTCCATCTGTCTGCGTCACCAGGAAGCGGGGAGATAGCCTTTGGGTTTCAGCAGAGGGCGCTGGAGTACGTCTTTCTTGGTCAAAGGCTGAGAAAATATGCGGAATTCTCAACTTCTAACCTGTTCTTTTGGGGTTGGACTTTGTGTCTCTTTTGCAGGCTGGATACACTTCCTAGACACGCATCACCTCCAAATTTTCTCATACCATTCATCATTCCTAGGCCTTCGGATATTATTTTTATTTTATTTTATTTTTAGCAATTACGTTTACAAAACTCTAGAGCTGCCAATGTGTACAAAATCAAAGGGCCGCCCAAACCTCAGCTTTAGACCTCTTTCTCTATCCCTTGTATATTGCTGTTCACACTTGCCATCCCCACAGCCCTTTCTGACTGTCTTCCAGCTCCAAACAGGGGAGTAATAATGAGCAGTGGACTGGGAATTAGGGAATCCCTGCTTCGGATTTAAGCTTTGGTCCCTTAAATTTACTAGTTGTGTGGCTAGTCACTTGACCTCTCTGGGTCATGGGAGGATCTCTATGGGCCCTTTCTGTTCTGTTCCACCTTTATCGTTTACTGCCAAACACTACCCTGCTAAAGCAGCATAGCTTTCACTACCAACCCAGGCTGGGTTAGATGCTGATTTAATCTCCACGGCAACATTACCCAAATGTAATTATCTGTTTAGCTATCTTTCTCTTCGTCTGAGCTTTGAGCCTCTGGAGGGCAGGAACCATTGCTCAATCTCCAAGTTTGAGAACAATGCTTGGCACTTTGTAGATGTTCACTTAATATCAGTTAAATGAATGAATGAATGAATGATTACATGTTGCTGCATTCTCAGTGCCTATTACCATGCCTGACACATAGTAGATAGCCAATGACTATTCAATGGATAAACCAACGAATTTTCAAAATCTCAACTTCCCTAACATCTTTTGCATTCTTTCCTTTCTTCTTCAGTACTATTACTATTGCCGTAGTTCAGACCCTAATCATCTCTACCTGGATTATTGGGAAGCCTCTTAACTAGTTTCCCACCCTCAGTCTTTCTCCCATTAAGGCAAATCTCTTTAAAGCATAGTTCTGTGTACTATTCTCTGTTCCAGTGTTTCCTAGGACATACTATTGCCTAAAAGCTCAAGTCTGAATTCCTTCACCAAGCAATCAAGACACTCCTCCAACCTGACTCTTCATTAGCCTGATATTCCTATTCCTCAACTCATGTCCTACTTGACCCCTCCATGTGCAATAGACAGGTTGAGAAATAATATTGACCCAAATCAGGTCCAGGACAGTGGAGATGGAGAGCAGGGGATAGATTTGGAGAGATGCACACTGAAAAGTTAGGTTTATTTTAGCCCGGTCTTTCTCCTTGCTTCCACAGGCAATGCCAAAATTCTTTAAAGAATTCTTTCTCTCATTCTGGAAATAATAATAGTCAACATTTGTTGGGTGCTTCTTGTATGCCAAACATTGTTCTAAATGTTTCGTATGCATTAATGCATTTAATCTTCACAATTGCCCTTTGGAGTTGGTACTATTAGTGTACTCTTTTTACATGTAAAGAAAGTGAAGCAGATTTAGGATTAAGTAACTTGCTCAAGGTCAAATAACAGAGCTGGGACTCAAACCCAAACAGACTGACCCTGGGACCTGTGGCCTGAGCTACTACACTGCATTACCAGATCACTGTCTTTGGGGGCCATGATACTGCCTATTTCTAATTTTTTATTTCTTTTTCTGATAGCACTGCATCTACCCATCCATTATTGGGGGCCATTCTCAAATACAGAAATACCACAAAGTTTTGCTCTTTGTCCTTTCTCTATATGTTTGAATAGGTAACATTTATTGACATATATTATCATACATATTAATATAATAGAAATATATAGAGAGACATATATATTTCTCTATATGTCAGACACAGCCCTTTGCACACTTACATATTTTTATCTAATTGGCACCTTTCAGTAGTCCTCTGAGGTATGTGCTGTTATTATGTCTATTTCACATTGAAGAAACCAAGGCACGGAGAAGTGAGGGAAGCACACAGATGGAAAATGGCAGAGCTTGAATTAGAACCCAGGCAATCTGATTCCAGAACTTATGCCCTTTTTCTTTGTACATTTATGTTGTTTTGTTTTGTGATTAAGAGTTAGACTCTAAAGACAGGCTGATGGATTCAAATCTCAACTCTGCCACTTCCTAGCTATGTGACCTTGGGCCAGTCTCTGAGTCTGTTTCATCTATAAAATTGGAGAATAATTGTAAGGCTGCTGTGAAGATTAAATGAGCTCCTTTATGTAAAGCACTTAGAACAGTATCTGACACCAAGTAAGCAGTATGTAAATATTACCTACTATTATTTTATATATAAAATCAGTCCTGCTGAGATCTCCAGTCAGGGTTGGTAGAAAATCCAAATTCAGTCTTTCTTTTTCTCCCTGCCACTTTCTGAACTACATAGAACTGCAGGGTTTAAGCAGTCTAGAAAGAAAATAGGGTTTGTGGGCTTCAGCACTTCTTCATGGCTTCCCTCTGTTGTTCCTTGGTCCTGTCTTACATGGTCCATTCCAAGGCCTTCCTCACTGCCAAGACTCCGAACAAGAGCTCACATTCCTATTTGTGATGATACACTGCCCTCTTCTGTGGATTATAGGTAATGAGTTAACTATGGAGCTTACTGGCATTTGGTTATTGACCATCAAATCTATGGTAGCTCATCACCATGAACACAAGTCACACCTTCTTACCATTTACAATTTACCTTCCAGTGATAGAGCTGAGCGCAATCACAAAGTCTAATCTGGCACTAAGGGTAATGGAATCAATTTAGTTGGGGCAAGAAGCATTTAAACAAAAGTGAAATTCAATTGAAAATATCAGGGACAATGCACATCATTGATCAGTAATTGTTTTAGAAACATCCATTTCCTTTCCATATATGTATATGTTCAAGGTATAGCAACATAAAGTACATTTCTTGTTTGTTATGGTAAAACGATACTTTGAAAAATCACTGATTTTTTTCCGGTAGTGGTTCTGAGTGTGTGGTTCCTGGATAAGAAGCATCAGCATCTCCTGAAAACTTGTTAGAAATGCAATTTATTGCGCCCCCCCCCACACACCTACGGAATTAAAACTTTGGATGTGAAGTCGAGCAATCTATGTATATATTTTTTTGCATTTTAAAAGATTTTCTCCTATGTTTCCTTCAAAAAGTGTTAGAGATTCACATTTAAATCTTGTTCATTTTGAGTTAATTTTTATATAAAGTGTGAGGTTTATATTAAAGTTCATTTTTTATCTATAGATGTATAATTGCTCCAGCACCATTTGTTGAAATAATTCAAATTTATTTTTAATTATAGAGATACAGGAATTTGTTAAATGTTATAAAGGACCCATGTACCTTTCTTTCAGTTCCTGCAAATATAATAACTTTCGTATTTATAGTGAAATGTCAAAACCATGAAATTGACATTGATACAAAGCACAAACCTTATTCAGATTTCATCAGTTTTACATGCACTCTTCTATGTGTTTTTAGATCTATGTGATTTTATCACATGTGTGAATTCATGTAATTACCACCATAAGCAAGATACAGAATTGTTAGACCAACACAAAGATAACTAATGTTACCCATTTATAGTTAAAACCATCCCCTTTCCTCACTGTCCCTAAACTTTGGCAACCACTAATCTATACAAAACCTCTATAATTTTGCCATTTCAAGAATATTATATAAATGGATTCATACAGTATGTGACCTTTTGATATTGAAGTTTATCAGCATAATTCCCCTAAAATCTATCCAAGCTATTGTGTGTATCAAAGATTTGTTCCTATTTATTGCTGAGTTGTATTCCATGGTATGGCTTTACCACAGTTTGTTTAAACATTTGCCAATTGGAGGACACCTGGGTTATTTCCAGTTTGGGGTTATTATGAATAAAGCTGCTATGAACATTCATCTCTACATCTTTGCATGGACATAAATTTAAATTTCTCTGAAATAAATTCCCTAGTCTGCAATTTCTAGGTTGTAGGATAAGTGTATGCTTAGTATAAGAAACTACCAAAATACTTTCCAGAGTAGCTATAATATTTTAAATTCCTTCCAGGAATGTATGAGGTATCCAGGTTCTCCAGTTCCTTATGACTATTAGGTAATGACATTTTTTAAAAATTAGCTGTTCTAATAGGTGTTGTATTAGTTGGCCAAAGGGCTGGCAATGCAAAGTACCAGAAATCTGTTGGCTTTTATAAAGGGTATTTATTTTGGGTAAAAGCTTACAGTCCCAAAGCCACGGAAAGTCCCACGAAAGGTACCATAAGAGGTACCCTTTCGCCAAAGTCAGCTGCCACGTGTTGAAGCAAGATGCCAGGCCATCTCTGCAAGGGTTCAGCCTTCCCTTCTGGGCTTCCTCTCTCAGGCTCTGCTGCTCTGCTTCTTCCCAGTTTCAGCTGCAGGCTGGCTTGGGGCTTGTCTCTCAGGGCTTCCTATATCAGTCTCAGCTCTCTTCCCAAGGTCAGCTTTGTTATCAGGCAAAATGGTTCATCTCTCCCTGGGGCTTTAGCTGTTTGAGCATTCTCCTTTCTGTCACATAGCAGGATCACAAATGACAGAGTTCTCTCTTCCTGTGTGTCTGTCTGTCTGTTTGAGTGTCCATTTATATCAGACCCAGCAAAGGTGCAGGTACTCAACCTGAGTCACACCCACTGACATAGTCAAATCAAAGGTCTTAATCTTAACACATAATCTAATCAAAGTCCCCACAAATGAATTTAATATAATCAAGGGGTATCATACCCAGAGGAATAGATTACTTTACAAATACAATCTTTTTTTTTTAGATTCATAAAATAATCTCAAACTGCCACAGTTGTGTAATGGTATTTCGTTGTGGTTTTAATTTTCATTTCTCTAATGGTTAATGATACTGAATATATTTTTTTGTAGTTATTTGCCATCCATATACTCTATAGAATGAAATATCTCTTCATGTCTTTTGTCCATTTCCTAATTGGATTGCTTGTTTTTTACTGCTGAGTTATGAGAATTCTTTTTATATTCTAGATACTAGTGCTTCATCAGATATGTAAATATTTTGTCTGTTCTATTACTTCTCTTTTCATTCTCTTCAAAGGGTCTTTTGCAGAATAAAAGTTTTTAATTTTGATGAGGTCCGATTAATCAATTTTTTCCTTTTTTGCATTGTACTTTTGAGGTCATGTCTAAGAAGTTTTGGCTTACACTAGGTCCTAAAGATTTTCCCCTATGATTCTTTCAAACTTTTTAAAGATTTGCAATTAAGACTATGGTACATAGTGAATTAATTTTTCTATAAGGTGTGGGGTTTATAACAAGGTTCTTTTTTTTTTTGTTTACCTATGCATGTACAATTGCTCCAGCATCATTTGTAGAAAAGACTACTGTATCTCCATTGAATTTCTTTTTCACCTTTGTAAGAAATAAGGTGGTTGGTGAAACTATTCTTATGACAATGTAATGATAGACACGTGATACTATGCATTTTTTAAAACCCATAAAACTTTACAGCACAAAGAATGGATCTTAATGTATGCAAATAAGAAACAGTTATTTAGGAGGTTGAGGGAATCCCAGGATGGAATGTAAAATGTGACCAAAAATCTATTATTACAAATGTATGAGCAACTTCACTGAAGAAGGTGAGGAGGAAAGGTGCTAAATAATTTTGGAAATAAGTAGAATCTATATGACTTAAGTCCAAAGAAACTATACATGAGTACTGTACTCTACTAGATAATGTTGTTTCCCATGAGAGTATGAGTTAACAATTCTAAAATCACAATAAACGTTTTACTGGAATTTAACAATTAAGTAAATGAATGACAGATAGTGGGAGCCAGGTTTCTCACAGTTGGAGTGGAAAGTTACAGATAAGCAAGGGAAGGGGGTTAGAATGATCCATGTGGTAATCAAATAGAGTTGGAAACATTAGCATGAACTCATGTTTAGCTTAACATAGATACAGATGGTTACAAAAAGAAATATTTATAAATATGTGTATATGCATGGGTTAGTACACACATATATTTCCTTGCTCTATTAAATGAAAAGACCAAGAGGTATGGCATCCCAGTAGTAATGAGTACACATAGCACCAAGGAACCAGTGCTTCTTGGAGAAATGGCTGATTCTGGGACTGGGCCAGAAATATACAAGATGATCCTGTAGCATTTTGTAGTGCTATAAAGTAAGGAAGAGCTTAAAAAATCCACAATGATAGGTACATGTTAAAGAGACAAAGGAGTTAATTTAGAAGAGCTTCCATGGCCAAAGCTGGAACAATTTAATCAACAAAATAAATAAAGCAGCAGTTGAGTGCTGGCTTCCCATATATGAGGTCCCGGGTTCAATCCCCAGCCTCAATACCTCAAAAAATATTGAGAAACCTGACAGATA
Organism: Cabassous unicinctus; assembly: GCA_029593785.1. Lineage (NCBI taxonomy): Eukaryota > Metazoa > Chordata > Mammalia > Cingulata > Chlamyphoridae > Cabassous > Cabassous unicinctus. Next base: position 14,839 of record JAQZBX010061510.1, read on the forward strand.
TTACCTCATCCAGATGATCAAGGTTTGTATCAACAGTGATAAGTCATGTTGATAATATATACCCTTAGCATGATATAATGAGATAGTACTTGACCTCTATAATTTCACCCCCCCAAATCCATGAAACTAGTCTAATCAAGATCAAAATATAAGATAAATCCTAATTCAGGAGCATTCTACCTGTTTTAGTTTGCTAAAAGTGCTGGGAGCAATATACCAGAAATGAGTTGGCTTTTACAATGGGAATTTATTAGGTTAAAAGCTCACCGTTCTGAGGCTGTGAAAATATCCAAATCAAGGCATCATCAGGGATGCTGTCTCATGGAAGGGCAATTGCTGGCAATCATGGGCTCATGCCAAGTGGCAAGGCACAATGACAGCTCTATTGGTTTCTGCTTTCTCCCCCATGCTCACTTTCTGCCAAGCTCAAATGTGGGTGATCAAGCACACGGAAGGGTACACTTGTTCTCTCCCCTCTTGTTGGGGCCTCATTCCTTCAGCTTTGCTCTGTCTGTGGCTTTTCTCTCTCTCCCAGGTTTGTCAACATCTAGAGGCTTCTCTCTGTCACTGTGGCTTTTTTTCCCTGTGTCTACAGCTTTATTCTTCTGATTATAAAGGACTCCAATAAGAGGACTAAGACCCACCCTGGGTCATACTTTACTGGAGCAATCTAATCAAATGGCCCTTAACGGATCTGATCTAATCAAGGGTTCACAATAAGTTCAATTTAATAACATAATTTTCTGAAGACCACATAAAATACTGAAACCAACACAAGACTTGACCAGTACCCCTCAAAACTGTCTACGTCATCTAAAACAAGAAAAATCTAAGAAACTGTCACAACCAATATGCACCGCAGAACATGAGCCTTTAGACATGATGACTAAATGTCCTTGGTGGGATCCTGAAACAAAAAATGGAAATTAGGTTAAAACTAAGGAAATATGAATAATGTACAGAGTTTAGTTAATAATAATGTATAAATATTGGTTCGTTAATTGTGACAGATATACTAATGCAAGATATTAATAGGGGAAACTGGGTGTGGGGTATATGAGAACTCTATAATATAATCATATTTTTCTATAAAGCTGCAACTATTCTAAAATTAAAAGTTTATTTTAAAAATTCAATTGGCTGATCTATTCCTGAGTTCTTTATTCTGTTCCATTGATCTATGTGTCTCTCTCTCCTACAATTCCACAATGTGTTCATTGTCTATGACATCCTGCTCAGATGTGCATAAGTGTTACCTCTGGGATGACCTCCCGACTCATTTTGAAGTCTCTTAGCCATATAAATTCATTTTTCTTTACCTTTTCCCCCTTTTATTCAAGGTCTTTTTCCAGTTGCATTGCTAGTTGGTGCTTGGTAGCAAGCCCTCGGTGCCAGGGAAGCTCACTCCCGGAAATCATGTTCCACACTGGGGTGAAGGTAATGCATTCATATGCTGAGTTTAGCTTAGAGAGAAGCCACATTTGAGCAACAAGGAGGCTCTCAGGAGGTAACCCTTAGGCACCCCATAACAGTAGGCTAAGTTTCAATTTCTAGAGCAAAGGCTCATAAGCCTAGTCGTCAATATCAAGAGCCCATCAGTGGATCATCATCCTTCACCAGTCACTGCCCCTGCACTTGGGGGATTGTTGTTGCTCCCTTAGAGAATGTGGCAGAGCCCTCCAGGATTGGAATTCAGTATTCTCTAGGTTATTGTGTGAGTCTCCACCCACTGTGACAATGTCCTGTGAATATTTGAACATTTTTACATACCTTATATGTGTGCTTAGGTCAACTTCCTCCCATGCATCCTCCATCCCTGACACCCCACACCAAGGATCCTCCCCCGGCCCAGTTGTAACCCTTCTGTGATGCAAAGCTTCTTCAAAGATGAAGCCATTACAATAGCCGAATGCAATTAATAGGAAAATGAAATACTAGTTATAAATTTAAATATAAGAGATAAAATACATAAAAATTTTTAAAAACTAAAAATAAAATAAAATTAAAAGATTGGGATATTTAAAAAATGGAAAATATTTAAAAAACTTTTTTGACCTTTTGCCTTTTATCACTGCAATATCTGGTGTCCAGTCTGTACCGTGGCACCATCCCCCACTCATTCCCCAGTGTCTCACTATTTTTCATTTTATTTTCACAGAAGTATTAAGTCACAACAAAGTCACACACAGAATACTGGAGACTCTCATATACCCAACATCCTCCCCCTTTCCTCCCTCCCCATATTAAT
>JAQZBX010061511.1:0-17086 GCA_029593785.1 Cabassous unicinctus
CATGGTGATCGACTGGGAACTTTACGGGGGACGCGGGACGGGCACTCCCGAAACGCAGGAGGGGGAAGTCGCTCACCCCACTTTCCCGCGCTTATGGGGTTTCCCGCAGCCCCTGCGCCCACAGAGCCCGCGGACACCTCCCCCTGCCGCATGGCCCGGACTGGCCGATTTGCAAACGCAAACGCAAACTCACCCACTACCGCAGGGCCGGGACGTGGGCTACAGTCCCGCAGCGCAGGCCCCACGAGCTCTGCCGTGCTGCACTCGTGGATCCTGCGGGGCATTGTAGCCAGAACATGTGCACCAGGCCAGCGTGGGCGCCGTCCCAAAACACACCGTGGACTGGGCGTTACTTGAGGGAACGGGAGTGCAGCAAGCTCAGCAGACCAATGAGATCTGACCCAGGTTCCCGGACTCTGCCCCCAAAGGGGGCATGCCTGCTCAGTGAAGGACAGCGCCCAGCAGCCAATCAACGTGGGGTCTGGCTGGCGCTCGGGATCACACAGGCAGCAGGGTAAGCCGGAGGGGGCGGGGTGGGGTGATCCACAGGATGCCAGCCAACGGAAATGCGGAGCGGTGACAGGGCGGGAACACAGAGAAAGACCGGACCTGGGGACACCTTCAATCCGAGGCTAGGTAGCTAGGCCCTGGGAGGGCAGCTCGCTAGCATCGCTGCTGGGCTGTGGCACCTGGCGGGGATGGCGTTCCCCCACAGTGGGGGTGTGCCCACCAATAATACACCAGAAACAGCCTGGGCCGGGCGGCGGTGGGTCCCTGACACCAGGCTGTGTGTGGGGTCGCTGGAAGCGCAGTCTGAGGGGAGTTTGGGTGAGTTGCACCCGATCCTGTCCCTGAACGGGTCCATCGCCCCTGCGCCCCTTCCTCCCCAGACCTGGGGGCTTGGCTTTCCTGAGAAGAGCCCCTGGCGCATGTTGAGAATTTTTTTCCTCAAATTGATCTTATTGATAAATATTAATAAATTATACAATACATCCAAACAATATAATCAATGGTATTTGGATTTTGTTTTGTTTTGTTTTGGATTTGGGTTTTTTTTAGATCCTTTGTTTATATCACAGTATTGTGAATTTATACAAACTCCATTGATAGTTTAAAACTGTATTGTTAACACATTACTACACTATTACAAAATGTCCTTTTCTGTAAATGCATTGAAAATTTTCTTGGACATTTATTACGTCTATTTTTAGCACTATTTCAAATGCTAACAACCAGATATTTCTTCTCAGGTATTTCAATATTTCCAAACTCCAAATATAAAATGTCAGTTTTCTTAATTCTCTGAAATTTCTTACTTGAGTTCATAGGAATTCTGTAGGAATACTGACCCATCTCACCTCATCTAACCTTGAAAATACAAAACCAAAACAAACCAGCTATTTATAATGTTAATCTTTCAATTATAAAACTGTCAAAAGATCATGAATCAGCTCATCTATGAAATTATACAAGAGAAAGTTGAAGTAGCTGTTTTTCGTTTTTAAAAATTAAAACCATTCTCTTTTCACCTCAGGTTATAAGAAAATGGAAAATCTGCCTTTAAGTCATGCAGAGCAAGTCAACATTTTTCTACCTCCTCTGAGAAACACAAATGTTTCTTAAAATGATACTCACAACACTCAAACTACTTTTTGTGGCCCCTTATTTATGTCTTTGAGACTAGAATGTATGGTTCTATTTAGCCAAGGTGTAGTATAATGTTGGATTATGTATAAAATATTATTTCAGGTATTTGTCCATCTTCTATTGAGATGCTATTATTATTGCCAGGGGAACTAAAGAAGAAAAAAACAGTCTTGCTAGCAGTAGGTGTTTTATGCACTACTTTCTTCAATCCTTTTGTGCCATAGTGGGAATCTGGACCTTTAAGGGTAGTGCAGGTTGTGTAGCACACGTTGGGCAGGATCTCTATAGGCTTTTTGAACATGACCCTGAATGTGTTGGAGGTCCCATCACAACTAAATCCGGTATCATTTTGTCCCAAAGTTTGTTTTTTTCATATTCAATGATCTGTGTATTCACTTGATAATCCGTGGGACCATGAATAGATCCATTTAAGTCAAATCTGACAATAGAAATTCTTCTATTGACCATGAACCTGATTCGATCACTAGTTCCACTGTAAACCTAATGGCTCTCTTCTTCCTGGAATCTATTGATGCTGCATTTCTTTCCTCTGAGGCAGCATCTTGGTCAGACAACGTAATCAACTCAGGGTTAGGATTGATAGTAAAATGAAGAAAGAGATTTACCACTTCATGATCTGACAAAATTCCAGATTGAGCAGGACCTGCTGCAAACTCCTCAATTGTCATCAGTGGGAACTGAATTAAGGAAAGTGCATTTCCTAGAACTTTCTCTTTATTTCCAAAAGTCAATTGTTGTCTCTGACATTCTGCTTCTGCCCAGAGCACAACAGCTCCAAAAGGCCGACTTTCTCAAATACTAAGTGTATCTCTTTCCAGAGCTGCGCAAAGTGTGTCTATAGCAATATCATTAACACAGCTGCACTTGTTGTTTCCATTGTGCTTTTGTTTATCATGTCCAGACAAAGACTAGGAAGCTGAGGTTCATCAAATAATCGAGCCTGAGTAAGAAGCATAAAGGCATTATCTGCCCTAAGATGTTTGGTAAGAAATTCCACACAATGTGCTTCCAAGGCTGGGAATGCATATTTCTTAGCATTATAAAGAGTGGTCATAACTGTCTCTGGACCAGTCTGAACTTCATCTGAATATAGAAATCCAAAGTCTGTTGCCACGTGTTGACACAAGATGGTGGGTGATATCTGTGAGGGTTCAGCCTTTCTCCTTCCCAGCTTCTTCTGATCTCAGCTGTAGGCTGGCATAAGGCTCGTCTCTCTCCCTGGGGCTTGTTTCTTTCCAGGCTCAACTGCTCTATTCTCTTCAGCTGCAAATTATCAGGCAAACGGATCAGCTCTCTGCCCAGGGCTCTAGCATCAAAAACTAAACTCTGTGTTCTCCCTGGTATTTGGTATATCACATAGTTGTTCATTGTCATTATTTCAATAATAATAATAAACAAGAAACAGACAAACAAGAAACTTCTTCACACCTCAATCTGTTTCCCCTGCTGCACAGAGCTGCTATTTCTGGCCATTCTAGCACAATTATTTATTAAGTAGTTTTATTCAGATATATTCACATATCATATGATCTACCTAAAGTGTATAATCAATGGCTTTTAGTATAATTGCAATGTTGTGCATTCATCATAACAAAAACTTTGAGAATTATTTCATTTCTTTACTCCTGATCAAGAGCACGAGCTGAAGTTATAGTCTGCTAAAACCAGAAAACACGAGGAACCCAGTAGAGACGTCCTGCTGAGCACCTTCTTTCAAAACTGTCTTCAGGACATTGCTGTCCAGGTTGCTGCTCACACCAGCCATTGGGAGCTCCCAGCAGCATAGGAAGACCCCTGCCAGCCACCAATCACAGCAGGTTGGGGGTGCTCTGGGCCATGCCATCCCCTGCTGCCATCTCGTGAACCCTCAGAGAAAGAACTTGTAAAACCTGATGACTGCAACAGCAGAGTTGCTAGATGGAGTTGCACTAACCCCTGCAGAGACGGAAGGTTCAAAGGGGCTCAAATTTGGGTGGGGATTCCAATGCCTGCACAATGGCCCCCAGAAGTAGAAGCCGACAGGGAGCAGCAGCTGGGTAGAGGTTTTGCCTTGGTGCCTGCTAACCCCAAATGAATGTTGGCCACAGGGCAATGGACAGTGGGTAGCCAGCCGGGACAGTTGTCAGAAGGCCCTGGGCAGAGCCTGGCCACCACAGAACCGGAAGCCAGAAAGAGGGTAGCCTTCATCTCTGCCCACCAGGTGTGTCCTCTGCACTCCAGAGGGTTCCGTGAGTGGAGGTCAGAGCAGGGCCAGTGCACACTGCGGCTCGGGAGTGGGCCATCACTGCAGTGGGTGCCCAGCATAGAGGCAGTACTGAGGGCTCATCCTTTGGCCCACAGTTGCCCCCACCCCAAAAGCACTTCCTGGTGGGCAGGGCTCAGACTTACAGGAGAGGTGTCAGCAGGCAGCGTCCACTAGAAGATACGATGCTGGAACCCCAGCTGCAGCATCAGTCCAGGACACAGCACCAGGAACAGGTCCTGGAGTAATACCACAGATGTCCTCTTCCCACAAGGATGGCAGCCCCCAGCAGTCCCCAGGGATGTGGAAGCACAAGAAACAGTCAAGAAAGAAGACTGGGAATGCGTACAGGGAAAGGTCTCTCAGGAGGAAGCTCCAGCACCTCATGGTGGGAAAGGCAGAGCATGAAGGAGTGCCTGTAGATCCGGTGCAGGCCTGTGGAGCCTGTGGAGCCCATGGACTCAAATGAGCCCCATGGAGCCTGTGGAGCCTATGGAGACTATAGAGACCATGGAGCCCAAGGAGCCTGTGGAATCGTAGAGACCTGTGGAGGTGTGCAGGCCTGTGGACCCCCTGGAGACCATAGAGCCTGTGCAGGCCTGTGGAGCCAGTGGAGTCCATGGAGCCCGTGGAGAACTGTGTACTCTGTGGAGCCCGTGGTGGCCTGTGGAGCATGTGGAGCCTGTGGAGCCCAAGGAGGCTATGCAGGTCCATGGAGCCTGTAGAGCCTGTGGAGCCTGTGAAGCATGTGGAGGCCTGTGAAACCCTTAGAGCCCGTGAAGGCCCAAGGAGCCTGTGGATCCTAAGGAGCTGGTGGAGACTGTGGAGCCCGTGAAGGCCAGTGGAGCATGTGCAGGCCTGTGGAGCACGTGGAGTCTGTGGAAGCCTGTGGAGTCTGTGCAGGTCTGTGGACCCCGTGGAGCACATGGTGCCTGTGGAGCATGTGAAGCCCATGGAGACTGTGGAGACTGTGGCTCTTGTGGAACCCAAGGAGCTTATGCAAGCCCATGGAGCCTGTGGAGCCAGTAGAGCCTGTGGAGCTCGAGGAGCTCATGGAGACCATACAGCCCGTGGAGCCTGTGGAGGCATTTGGAGCTTCGCAGCCCATGGAAGCCTGTGGAGCATGTGGACCTGTGGATCCCATGGACCCTGTGGAGCCCATGGAGCCTGTGGAGACTGTGGACCTTTCGCAGGCCTTGGAGCATGTGCAGGCTGGTGGAGCCAGTGGAGTCAATGGAGCCAGAGGAGGACTGTGTAGCCCATGAAGCCCATGATGGCCTGTGGAGCATGTGGTGCCCATGGAGACTGTAGAGCCTGAGGAGCCCGTGGAGGTTGTGGAGGCAAGTGGAAACTGTGGAGTCTGTGGAGACTGTGGAACGTGTGGATACCTGTGGAGCCCCAGGAGCCCATGGAGGTGTGTTAAGCATGTGCAAGCCCGTTGAGGCCATTGAGGCCATAGAGCCCATGAAAGCCTTGGAGACCGTGGAGATCGCGAAACCCACAGAGCCCGTGGAACCTGTGGAGACTGTGGAGTCCATGGAACGCATGAACCCTATGGAACCCGTAAAACCTGAACAGGCCCGTGGAGCCTGTAGAGCCTATGGAGAGTGGAGCATGTGGAGGCCTGTGGAGCACATGAAGTCTGTGGAGGCCTGTGGAGCTTGTGCAGGCCTGTGGCCTCCGTGGAGCCCATGGCGCCTGTGGAGCATGTGAAGCCCATGGAGACTGTGGAGCCTGTGACGATTGTGGAACCCATGGAGCTTGTACAACCCGTGGAGCCTGTGGAGCTGGTAGAGCCTGTGGAGCTCGAGGAGCTCATGGAGACCATACAGCCCGTGGAGACTGTGGAGGCGTTTGGAGCTTGTGGAGCCCATGGAGGCCTGTGGAGCATGTGGACCTGTGGATCCCATGGAGCTGGTCGAATCCATGGAGTCAGAGGACTGTGTAGCCCATGAAGACCATGATGACCTGTGGAGCATGTGTTGCCCATGGAGACTGTAGAGCCCGAGGAGCCCATGGAGGCTGTGGAGTCTGTGGAGACTGTGGAACATGTGGAGGCCTGTGGAGCCCCAGGAGCCCGTGGAGGCCTGTAGAGCCTGTGGAGCCTGTGAAAGCCAAGGATTCTGTGCAGGCCCATGGAGCTGGTTGAGCACATGAAGCCTGTGGATCCCATGGTGGCCTGTTGAGCCTGTGCAGGCCCATGGAAGCCATTGAGGCCTTAGAGCCCATGAAAGCCTTGGAGACCATGGAGCTCGCAAAACCCATAAAGCATGTGAAACCTGTGGAGACTGTGGAGACTGTGGAGCCCGTGGAGGCCGTGGAGTCTTGCAGGCCTATGCACCCACTGGAGACTGTGGAGCCTGTGGAATCCTGTGGAGCCCATGGAGCCTGTGGAGGTGTGTGGAGACCATGGAGTCCGTGGAGCCCGCGGAGCCCAAGGAGGCCTGTGGAGCCTGTGGACCCATGGAGTTTGTGGAACCCATGGAGCCCATGGAGTCTGTGAAACCCATGGAGACTGTGGATCTCATGCAGGCCATGGAGACTGTGCAGGTCCATGGAGGCTGTTGAGTCCGTGGAGCCCATGAAGTCCATGGAGACTGTGGAGCTCGCGAAACCCGCAGAGCCTAAAGAGCCTGTGCAGGTCCATTGAGCCTGTGCAGGTCCTTGTTCTTGTTGGAGACTGTGCAGACTGTGGAGCCTGTGGAGCCTGTGGAGCCTGTCGAGCCTGCAGGTTCGAGGACCTGTGGAGCCTGTGGAGAGTGAGCATATGGAGGCCTGTCGAGCCTCTGGAGCTGGTTGAGCACATGGAGCCTGTGGAGCCCATGGGGGCCTATGGAGCATTTGCAGGCCTGTGGAGCCCCTGGAGCCCATGTTGTCTGTGCTGGCCTGTGGAGCCTGTAGAGCCCATTGAGATAGTGGAGCCTGTGGAGCCTGTGCAGCCTGGGGGTACTATGGAGCCCCTGGATCCTGTGCAATCTGTGGAGCCCATGGAGAGTATGGAGCTTCTGGAAACTGTGGAGGCCTGTGGAGCCCATGGAGCCCCTAAAGCCTGTGGAGCCCATGGAGCCTCTGGAGTCTGTGGAGTCCATGGAGCCTCTGGAACCTGTACATGTCTGTGGAGCCTGTGGATCCTGTGCAGTCTGGGGGTACTATGCAGTCCATGGATCCTGTGCAATCTGTGGAGCCCATGGAGAGTATGGAGCTTCTGGAACATGTGGAGGCCTGTGGAGCCCATGGAGCCCCTAAAGCCTGTGGAGCCCATGGGGCCTCTGGAGTCTGTGGAGTCCATGGAGACTCTGGAACCTGTACAGGCCCGTGAAGCCTATGGAGCCAATGAAGCCCATTGTACCTGGGCATGCAATGGAGCCCGAGGAGCACATGTAGACTGTAGAGCCCGTGGAGCCCTGGAAACCCTTGACATCTGTGGAGACTGTGGAGCTTGTAGAGCCCGTGGAGGTCTGTGGATTCTCTATATGTCCATGGATTTTGTGTTGCCCATGGAACCTGTGGATTCATTGGAGCCCAAGGAGGCTTGTGGGGCCTGTACATGCCTGGGGAGCCTATGGGCCTGTGAAGCCCATGGAACCTGTAGAGCCTGTGTAGCCTGTGTAGCCTGTGGAATTCATGGAGCCCATGGAGACTGTGGAGCCTGTGCAGCCCCGTGGAGGCCATGGAGGCCATGAAGACCATGAAGGTCTTGGAACTTGCATAGCCTACAGAGCCCATGGAGTCATTGCAGGCCCATGGAGCCTGTAGAGCCTGTGGAGCATATGGAAACTGTGAAGGCTGTGGAGCATTTGAAGACACATGGAACTGGTGGAGACTGTGGACCCCAGGGAGGCCGGTGGAGCCCATGGAGCCCATGGAGCCTGTTCAGCCTGTGGAGCATGAGGAACCCATGAAGCCTGTAGTGACTGAGGAGCCTGTGGAACCTGTGGTGCTTTTGGAGCCGGCTGAGGCCTATGGAGCCTGTGCAGACCCAACGAGTCTGTGGAGCCTGTGGAGCCTGTGAAGCATTTGGAGGCCTGTGAAACCCATGGAGCCCATGAAGGCCCAAGGAGCCTGTGGAGTCTATGGAGCTGGTAAGGACTGTGCAGCCCATGGAGCCTATGGTGCCTGTGCAGGCCTATGAAGCCTGTGGAGCCTGTAGAGACTATGGAGCCCATGGAGCCTGTTCAGCCTGTGGAGCATGAGGAACCCATGAAGCCTGTAGTGACTGAGGAGCCTGTGGAGCCTGTGGAGCTTCTGGAGCCGGCTGAGGCCTATGGAGTCTGTGCAGGCCCATGGAGCCCCTGGAGCCTGTGGAGTCTGCGGAGCCTTGTGGAGCACATGGAGCTGATGGGGTCTGAGAAGCCAGTTGAAGCCTGTGGAGGTCATGGATCCTGAGCAGCCTGTGGAGCTGGCGCGGCCTGTGGAGCCTGTGCAAGCCCATGGAGCCTCTGGACGTGTGGAGCCTGTGGGGTTCATGGAGGCCACAAAGCCGGTGCAGGCTAGTGGAGCCAGTGGAGCCCATGGAGCCGTGGAGAACTGTGAAACCTGTATAGCCCATGAAGGCCTGTAGAGCCTGTGGAGCCCATTCTCCCCGAGTAGCCTGTGGAGCCCATTGATCCCATGGAACCCATGAAGCCTTTGGACACTGTGGAGACCAATGCAGCTTGTGGAGCCTGTGGAGCCTCTGGAGCATGTGGAGACCTGTGAAGGATATGTAGTCCGTGGAGCCCATGGAGGCTGTGGAGACTGTGGAGGCCAATGGAGCCTGTGGAGCCGCTGGAACCTCTGGAGCACGTGGAGACCTGTGGAGGCCATGTAGCCCATGGAGGTTCATGGAGCCTGTGGAGACTGTGGAGCCTGTGCAGTCCTGTGAAGTCCGTGGGCATTGTGGAGCCTGTACAGGGCTGTGAAGTCTAGGGAGCTTGTGAAATCCATGGAGGTGTGGATCCTGTGCAGGTCTGTGGAGCCTGTGGAGCCAGTGGCACCTGTGCAAGCCTGGAGAGCCGATGGAGCCCATGGAGAAGGTGCATGCCTGTAAAACCCATGGACTCTGTGGAGAGTGGAGCATGTGGAGGCCTTTGGAGCCCATTGAGTCCATGGAGCCAGTAGAGCCCACGGAGCTGGAGAAGCCTGTGGAAACTGTTCAGGCCCATGGAGCTTATGGAGCCTGTGGAGGCCATGGAGGCTGTGCAGGCCTGTGGAACCGGTGGAGCCCTAGGAGCCATGTAGAACTGTGGAGCCCGTAGAGCCCATGGAGCCCATGCAGCCCATGGAGACTGTGGAGGCCATGGAGCCCCAGGAGGCCACAGAGACTGTGGAGCCCTTGGAGTCCTTGGAGGCCGTGGAGCCCATGGAAGCCTGTGGAGCCAATTGAGTCCATGGAGCCAGTAGAGCCCATGGAGCTGGGGAAGCCTGTGGAAACTGTTCAGGCCCATGGAGCCTATGGAGCCCGTGGAGGCCATGGAGGCTGTGCAGGCCTGTGGAGCCGGTGGAGCCCTAGGAGCCATGGAGAACTGTGGAGCCCGTGGAGCCATGGAGAACTGTGGAGCCCGTGAAGCCCATGGAGCCTGTAGAGGCCAATGGAGCCTGTGGACTATGTGGAGGTCCTGGAGCCTGTGGAGGCTTGGGGATCCCTTGAAGCCCATGGAGCTTGTGAAGGCCTGTGGAGCCTATGAAGCTTGTGAAGCCCATAGAGGCCTGAGGAGCCTGTGCAGGCCCATGGAACCTGTGGAGACTTAGGAGCCTGTGGAGCCCGTGGAGCCTGTGAGCCTGTGGAGGCCATGGAGCCCGAGTAGCCCATGGAGACTGTGGAGCCAGTGGAGCCTGTGAACTCGTGGAGACTGTGAAGCCTGTGGAACCTCTGGAGCCAGTGCAAGCCCGTGGAGGCCATGGAGGCCATGAAGCACATGAAGGACATGGAACCTTCGAAGCCCATGGAGCCCATGGTGCCCTTGCAAGCCCATGGAGCCTGTGGAGCATATGGAACCCATACAGACTTAGGAGCCTTTACAGGCCCATGGCACTGATGGAGACTATGAAGCATGGAAAGGCTGCTTGAGCCCATGTAGTCCATGGATCCTGTGGAGCCTGTGGAGTGCATGGAGCCAATGGAGCCTTTGGAGCCTGAGGAGCCTGTGGAGACATGGATTTTCTGGACCGGCTGAGGTCTGTGGAGCCTGTGCAGGCCCATTGAGTCTGTGGAGCCTGTGGAGTCTGCGGAGCCTGTGCAGCCTGTGAAGCCCAAGGAGTCTGTGGAGCTTCTGGAACCCATGGAGGCCTGAGGATCTTGTTGAAGCCCGTGGAGTCTGTGCAGCCTGTGCAAACCCATGGAGCCCTGGAGCCCGAGGAGCCCATGTCACCCATGGGGCCCGTGGATTCTGTGGAGACCAGTGGAGCATGTGGAGCCTATAGGGCCTGAGAAGCCAGTTGAAGCCTGTGGAGCCCATGGAAACAGTGGAACCGATCAGTCTGTGGAGCCTATGGAGGCCATGGAGCTCCAAGAGCCTGCAAAGACTGTGGTGCCCGTGGAGGCCTTGGGAACGTGGACACCTGTGGAGCCCATGGTGCCCACAGAGCGTGTGGATCCAGGGGGGCCTGTGGAGCCTTGGCAACCCCATGGAACCTGTGCACCTGTGGAGCCTGTGGAGTTCATGGAGGCCGTGGAGCCAGTGCAGGCCAGTGGAGCTGGTGGAGCCCATGGAGCTGTGGAGCCCTGTGGAGCCTGTGGAGCCTGTAGAGCCCATGGAGTCCATGGAGCCTGTGCAGCCAGTGGAGCCAGTGGTGGCCATGGTGTCCCAGGAACGAGTGGAGCCCATGGACACGTAGACGGCTGTGGATGTTGTGGAGAATGTGCAGGCCCATGGAACCTATGGAATATGTGGCACCTGGAGGCCAAGTAGCCTGTGCATGCCCATTTACACAATGGAGACTGTGGAGTCTATGGAGATTCTGGAAGAAGTGGAGGCCTTTGGAGACCTTGGAGCTGGTGCAGGCCTATGGAGCCTGTGGAGTCTGCTGAGCCCGTGAATTCCGTGGAGAATATGGAGCCTTTAAAGCCTGTGCAGTACCTTGGAGGCTGTGGATGCCGTGAAGTCTATGGAGCCTGTGGAGCCAGTGGAGCCCTTGGAGCCTGTGTATCCTATGGAGGCCACGAAGCCTGGGGAGGCTGTAGAGATTGTGGAGGTCATGGAAGCCTGGGGAGTCTCTGCAGGCCCATGGAGCCTGTGGTGCCCATGGAACCTGTGGTGCCTGTACAGGCCAGTGGAGTTCATGGAGCCCCTGGTGCCTGTGGAGGCCATGGAGCCCGAGGTGCACACAGAGACTGTGGAGCCTGTGGAGCCCTTGGAGCCCATTGACACCTATGGAGACTGTGGAGCACGTGGAGCCTGTGGAGACTGTGGACCTTGTGGAGCCAGTGGAGGCCTGTGGAGCACATGAAGCCCATGAAGCCTTAACAGGCCCATAGAACCTGTGGAGCCTGTAGAGAGGGGAGCATGTGGAGGGCTGTGGGACCCCTGGAGGCCATGGAGGCCCTTGGAGCCTGTGGAGCTTGTGGAGCCTATGGTACCCATGGAAACTGTGGAGCCTGTAGAGCCCATGCAGGCCTGTGGAACCTGTACAGAACTGTGGATCATGTAGAAGCCTGTGGAATCAGTGGAGCTCATGGAGCCTGTGAAGCCTGTGGAGGCCTGTGGAGCCTGTGTAAGCCTGAGGACCCCATGGAACCCATGGCGCCTCTGCAGGCCTGTGGAGCTTGTGGAGCCATTGGAGGCCTGTGGAGACTTTGCAGGTCTGTAGACCCCATGTAGCCTGTGGACACAGCGGATACTGTGGAGCTACTGGAGTCATGGAGCCAGTACAGGCCATGGATCCTGTAGAGTCTGTGGAGCTATGAAGCCCATGGAGCCTTTGGAGCCAGTGGAGTCTGTGGAGCCTGTGGATCTCATGGAGGCTGTGGAGCTTTTGCAGGTCTGTAGAGCCAGTGGAGTCCATGGAGCCCGTGGAGGACTTTGGAGCATGTGGAGCCTGTGGAGACTGTGGACCTGTTGAGCCCGTGGAGGCCCATGGAGGCTGTGCAGGCCCATGGAGCCTGTGGGCCTGTGGAGCATGTGGAGTTCGTGGATGCAGCAGAGCCAGTGCAGGCCAGTGGAGATGGTGGAGCCCATGGAGCCATGGAAAACTGTAGAGCCTGTGGAGCCCATTGAGCCCATGGAGGCCACTGGAGCCTGTGGAGACTGTGGAGCCTATGGAGACTGTGAAGCCCATGGAGGCTTGAGGAGCCTGGGCAGGTCTGTGGAGTGTGTGGAGCCTGTGGAGCCCATTGATCCCAGGAGCCCATGGAGGACGAGGAGCTGGCAGAGCCCTTGGAACCAGTGGAGTCCATGGAGCCATGGAGAACTGTGGAGGTCATGGAGCCCATGGAGGCCTCTATAGCCTGTCAAGCCCATTGAGCCTATGGATGTCGTGGAGCCCGTGGAGCCTGTGGAGGCCCGTGGAGCTTGTGCAGTCCTGTGGAGTCTGTGGTCCCTGTGGGGCCTGCGGAGCCTTTGGAGGTCGTGAAGCCAGTGGAGGCCTGAGGAGCCTGGAAAGTCCTGTGGAGCCTATGGAGCCTGTTAAGGCCTGGATCCCAGGAGCCCACGGAGATGTGGAGCCTATGGAGTCCGTGGAGCCCATGGAAGTCTGTGGAGCCTATGGAGCCCATGGAGCCCATGGAGCTAGGGAGGCCTACTGAGCCTGTGCAGGCCAATGGAGCCTGTGGAACTGTGGAATCTGTATAGTTCATAGACGCCATGGAGCCTGTGCAAGCCCGTGAAGCCAGTGGTCCCATGGAGCAATGGAGAACTATGGAGGCTGTGGAGCCCATGGAGGCCTGTTGAGCCTGTGGAACCTGTTGAGCCTATAAAACCCATGGAGGCCGTGGAGCCTGTGCAGGCCCATGGAGCCTATGGACACCATGGAGACCATGCAGCGGTGGAGCCCATGGAGCCTGTGGAGCCCGTACAGCCCAATGAGGCTGTGGAGGCCATGGAACCCAAGTAGCCCATGGAGACTGTGAGCTTGTGGAAACTGTTGAGCACATGGAGGCCTGTGGAGCCTGTGCAGGCCCATGGAGGCCATACAGACATTGAAGCCCATGAAGGCCGTGGACCCATGAGCCCGCAGAGCTGTGGATTCATGAAGCCTATGGAGCCTGTGCAGGCTGTGGAGCCTTTGCAGGCCCATGGACCTGTGCAGACTATGGAGCCCTTGGAAACCTGTGGAGCCAGTGGAACCCAAAGACCCTATAGAGCCTGTGGATCCCATGGAGCCAGTGAAGCCTGTGGAGCCTATGGACCCCATGGAGCCTGTGTAGCTTCTTGAGCCGGTGGAGGCCTCTGGAGTCTGTGGAGCCCATGGAGCCTTTGGAGCCCATTGAGCCTGTGGAACACATGGTGGCCATGGAACCTGTTCAGGCCAGAGGAGCCTGTGGAGCACGTGGAGCCTGAGGAGTCCATGGAACCCGTGGAGCCAGTGGAGCCTGTGGAGCCCATGCCCATGGTGCCTGTGGAGTCTCTGGAGCCTGTGGAGCCCGTGGTGGCCTGTGGAGCCCATAGAGCTCATGGAGCCTCTGGAGCCTTTGGATCCCATGGAGACAGTTGAGTTTGTGGAGCCTGTGGGGCAGGTGAAGCTTGTGGAGTATCGGGAGACAGTGGAGCCCATGGAGCAAGTGGAGCGCATAAAGCCCATGGAGGTTTGTGGAGCCAGTAGACCCCGTTGAACTTCTGAAGGCCTATGGAGCTCATGGAGCTTGTAAAGCTTGTGGAGGTCTGTAACCATTGACCAATTTGATGTAATTATGAATTACAAAATATAATTGGATCATGCTTTTAAACTGATCTGTTAATCTGGGCATGATTAAGTTGTGATTAGGTTGTTGACAGGGTCACGTCAGTAGGGCATTGAGCCCCACCCCTTGGTGGGTGGGAAATTGAATATAAAAGGAAAGGCAAAGAACAGAGTAGAAGCAGTCTTTTGAGAAGCAGTTTTGATGTTGGGAAGAAGGCCCCAGGAGAAGAGAAGCAAGCCGTTCTCCTAATCATCTACAGCTCACCTTGTGGAGGAAACGGGAGCTACACCCGGAGAGAAACACAGCCCCAAGAAGAGAGGAACCCAAGAAGCCTGAACCCTAGCAAACGTTGGCAGCTGTCTTGCTCTAACACATGGCAATGGACTGTGGTGAGAGAAGAAACTTAACACTTTATGGCCTGGCATCTGTGGACTTCTACCCCAACTAAATACCCTTTATAAAGACCAATTCATTTTTGGTATTTCATATTAGCACCCCCTTTGGCTGACTAATACAAAAGGCAATCTGTTAAAAAAAATTTTTTTTAATATTTTTCATTTTTTTAATATCCCAATCTTTTAATTTAATTTTATTTTTAGTTCTTTTAAATTTTTATGTACTTTATATCTTATATTTAAATTTATCATTATTATTTCATTTTCCTATTAATTTTATTTGGCTATTATAATGGCTTCATCTTTGAAGAAGCTTTGGATCACAGAAGGGTTACAACTGGGGCGGGAGACCATCATTGGTGTGGGGTGTCATGGATGGGGGATGCATGGGAGGAAGTTCACCTGAGCACACATATAAAGTATGTAAAAATGTTCAAATGTTCACGAGACTCACACAATAACCGAGGCAATATTGTATTCCCATCCTGGAGGGTTCTGCCACATTCTCTAAGGGAGCAGCAACAGTCCACCAAGTGCAGGGCCAGTGACTGGTGAATCAGGATGATCCACTGATGGGCCCTTGATATTGATGACTAGGCTTATGAGACTTTGCTCTAGAAATTGAAGCTTAGCCTACTCTAACGGAGTGCCTAAAGTTTGCCTCCTGAGAGCCTCCTTGTTGCTCAAATGTGGCCTCTCTCTAAGCCAAACCCAGCATATGAATGCATTACCTTCCCCCCAGCATGGGACATGACTACTGGGGAGGAGACTCCTTGGCACCTAGGGATTACTACCAAGCACCAACTAGCAATGCAACTGGAAAAAGACCTTGAATAAGAGGGGGAAAAGGTAAAGACAAATGAGTTTACATGGCTAAGAGACTTCAAAATGAGTTGGAAGGTCATCCCAGAGGTAATGCTTACGCACATCTAAGTAGGATCTCATAGACTGCCAAAGTGAATACTACCTCAAATAGTGGGGCTCATGATGGCTCTGGAGACTCCCAGATCCTATGGTCAGGGTGGATAATTCTAGAGTTTGGGGCCTTGCCAGTGGGCCAAACTTTGGAGTTTGTGCTCCTAAGAGTGACAGATTTGGACTCAGTTATATTTTCCCTGCACATGGCTCATCTGTCCCTTCTATTTAAACCCTTACTTGGTGCTGGAGTTTGTAGGTGTACATCCAGAGACTCAAGTTTTTGGGCTGTCTATGTGCCAGCTGGGCCCAGAACCTCAGCGTAGATTCAACACCTACTCTACAGCTCACTGGACTCACCCAAGACAACTGGCAGGGTGATGATGATGGACAACAGCCATCCCAGTGATTGGAGAGAGTCTGTAGCTTCAGGCAGGATAGTACCATCTATCTTCCCCATGGGATATAAGCCACCTATCAATTAGAGTGGAGTGGATTTCAGCATTCCAGAATCCTTGGGATTGGGGAAAGAACTATGGACTAGAGTGGACTTAATGGTATTCTACTATAGACATATTGTGATTCTAGCAATGAAAGAAATTGCAACATTGATGTGGAGCCAGTGGCTCTGGGGACAGGGAGAGAGAAAAACAATTGTAATACGGTGTCTTTTTTGGGATTTGGGAATCATCTTGATTATGTTGAACTGACAGATATAGGCCATTTTATATCATCACACAACATGCAGAACTGTGTGGGAGAGAGTGTAGACTACAATGTGAACTATGGTCCATGCTTAATGGCAAAGTCCCAGGATGTGTTTATCAATTGCAATGAATGTGCTACACTAATGAAGGAAGTTTATGCGGGAGGGTGTGGGAGGTGTAGGGAGTGGGGAATATGGGAATCCCTATATCTTTTTTGTAACTCTTATGTAGGCACCACGTGTGGGTGCACTGCCAGGCCCCGCAAGCTGGTATGCTTTCAGGCTCTGACGAGCCATGCAGCAAGATAATGACATAAGAGGAGAGGGACAAAAGAGATCACCAAGACAAAACGTGCCGAAAAACCAGGAACTAAGGTGGTGCCGGTGGTATGACACCTAACTCCCACATTGGAGTTTCCCAGGATCGAATCATGGTGAACACAGGAGGAGAAGGATGAGAAGAGAGGGCAGGAAACAGACACAGAGGATTACCCAGTGAATGTACACAAAAACAGCAAAAATGGGGGAGGAGGGGGGTAAAAATGGGTAAAAGTAAGTAAGTAAGTAAGTAAGTAAATAAACAAATATTAAAAAAAAAAAACAGATGTAGGTTATCAGAATGTATATAAAAAACATGAGCAGTCCATACGCTGCTTACAAGAGACCCACCTTAGATCCAGGGATACAAGTTGGCTGAAAGTGAAAGGATGGTAAAAGATACTCCATGCAAATAGTAACCAAAAACCAGGAGGGGTTGCTTTCTATTACTTGGAAAATAAACAGACTTTAAATGCAAAAAATTATAAGAGATAGAGAAGGCCATTAAATATTAATAAAAGGGACAATCCACTAGGAAGATACAAGAGACATAAATATCTATACACCCAACCAAGGTGCCCCAAAATACATGAGACAAACTCTGGCAAAACTGAAAGTAAAATAGACATCTCTACATTAATCGTTGGAGACTTCAACACACCATTCACATCATTAAAAAGAACAACTAGACAGAAGATCAATTAGGAAATAGAGAACTTAAACAATATGATAAATGACTTAGAACTAAAAGACATATACAGAACACTGCATCTAAACTCAGCGGGTTATACATTCTTCTCACATGCCCATGGATCCTTCTTGAGGATAGACCACATGTTAGGGCACAATGCAGCTCTCAATAAATATAAAAAGAATGAAATTATGCAAAGCATCTTAACAGATCATAAGGGAATGAAACTGGAAATCAATAACAAACACGAAAAAGGTAAATTCGTAAATTGTGGTGGCTAAACAACTCAGTCCTAAATAATCAGTGGGTCAAAGAAGAAATTGCAAGTGAACTC
>JAQZBX010061512.1:0-17089 GCA_029593785.1 Cabassous unicinctus
GATGGTGGTGGTGATGATGATGATGGTATGATGGTGGTGGTGGTGGTGGTGGTGATGGTGATGGTATGATGGTGATGATGGTGGTGGTGGTGATGATGATGGTATGATGGTGATGATGGTGGTGGTGGTGATTATAAATACCAGTCATAGGACTGTAGTGAAGGTTAAATGACATAACACATATAAAGTACCTTAACGAGGGCCTGGCCCTTAGTAAGCCCTATTTAAAGATTAGTTGGTATGTTATGAAAATCAAGAGACGAGTTCTTAAAGTCATACTATTAACTCATTCTGTCTCTTATCTTGGATTTCAGAACAAAGGAATGATAAACAAAAGACAAAATCTGAGCATTTACTTATAGTCACACTGAGTGACAGTTGTCCCATCTAATCTCTAAAACAGGTGACATTTGGTCCTCGCAAATCAGTTAGGCCTCGTTGAGCCTGCTGGTGCCCGGGAAGGCTGCGCACGGGAACGGGAGGAGCGTTGGCAGACTATGGGGAACTCACACGGAGCCTAGCCACACAGCTTCTGGCAGCATCCAGGCCTCTCATCTCTCAATTTCATGGTCACCAAAAATCACACATGAAAAGCCCAGTAACTAAATGAATATGGAAACTGAATGGTTTGACAAACCCCAAGATGTGGTCAGTCCAGGTCACCTTCTAGTCGTGCCGTGGCATCCTGGGGTGGTGGAAGGCTCAGCTCCTGTCACCTTTGTTGGGTATGGAAAGAGGATGAAGTTTAATCTCCAAAGCTATCAATCCACAAATAGTCACAGGGCCTAAATCCAGGACAGAAAAACAAACATAGTTCAAATTATTTAATCTTCCAATATCCTGCTTCATAAGCAGATTTCCTCCTAAATGAGTCACTGGAAACTGCTCTTTAAAAAGTGGGTATTTATTTTTCTTTTATAAAAGTTTGAATACATTGCTCAGTAATAATAACAAGGGAAAAATAACAGCAATGTAAACCGAGGTGAGAGAATTGGAGAGCAGGATAATTATCCTTGTCTGTGCATTCAGTGGAGACCCAATATCAGCATGCTCTCTCTCTTCCATTATTCCCCACCCTGACTGAGCACTGCACTGGGAGCCTGGCGGCCTAAGATCTCATTCCCAGAGCATCTACTGAGAAGCTGTGCAGCCCGGGGAAATCATTTAGCCTCTCTGGGCCTGTTCGTCAGTTCAGTGGGGACATTATATCCGTTTCAGTCCTTGTGTTCTATGGTTTTAAGCAACCAGCGTATCTGGCTTTTCTGCTTCTCAGGCATGCAACTTTACCAGTGTTCAGTTTCTTCATCTGTAAAATAGGGATAATTACCACTACCTATTTCACAAGGTAATGTGAAGCTAAAATGAAATAATGTTTATAGAGATGCTTCATAAACAGCAAAATACACACACATATAATGGATTATCATCATAATAGCTAATACCTAATTAGGGCTTACCATGTGCCTCGTACTGTTCTAAATTTACCTGTATCAACTCAGTGCTCTGTCCTATATGCAAAATATGATTACTGTTTCTATTTTATAGATAAAACACTGAGCTGACTTAGCAAGCATTCTCCAAAGAGCAGAACCTGAGACAAGGGCTTGCTTGCAGGCAGTTTATTTTTTTTTAAGTGATCTCAAGGAATGGTCCTGGAGTCCAGGGAGCTGGAATGGGAGAGCAATAGGAATACAGGCACCGGAGAAGATCCTGCTAGGACTCTATGAGCATCTGGAGAGAATGCACTGAGAGCTGTCACCCAAGAGAAAGAAGAGCGCCCTCTACCTGTTCCTGCTCTCCATTGTGCAAGGGTTTCCCCACGAGAGGCTTAAGCCCCATGTACATCCAGGCTTGCACAGGGGCCTTCATCAGAGTGGTTGAGTGGTGCCCAGCAGGTTTCCCAGGCAAAGAAGCTCCAGCTGAATCACGGTGGAATATAAAGGAGTTGAGAGGATGACAGGTGGGCACAAGAGATATCTTTTACACCCCCATTATAAAACTACAGCTCTCCCCATGCCTAGCTCACCCAGGACAATTTATCTCAAGTACAATGTTTATTTTATTTTTCCCCATGACACACATAACTCTCTGATGTACCATTATTTTACTTATATTTATGTTTATTGCCTGACTCCCTCTCTATCCCTGACATAGACACAAAGACTAGAATGCAATTTCCATAAGGATGGGAATATTTATATCTTTCGTTCACTGACAAGATCTATCAAAATTAAGAAGACCACCTGGCATCATCAGGTAACTTCAAATCGAATTTGCTAAATTATTCAGTGATATAATCCATTCAGTTCAGATAAATCAACTCTGATATTAAGTAAACACTGCCTAGTGCATAATCAACATTCACTGGATACTTTATGAAAGAATGAAGAACCCAAGTGGTATAAAACTCTTTGGCAGACTAAGTGAAGAAGAGAGAACCCAATGAAGATGGGAAAGTGCCCCCAAGCAAAGGAAAGGGATAGGAAAGATTTAAATTGGTGACTCCACTTATCCCAAAGTTAATTAAGTTCCCCTTCCCACTGCCTATGCCCATGGAATCAATGAGAATTTATCTTGGGATTACTAATTGACCAAAGCCAACTGAGTAGCCCAAGCTAATGGCAAGAGGCACAAGTAATTAGAAGGGGGTAACTTTGGCAAATTTTAGCCATGTCTCCAGGAAATGATCTAGAAGTAGCCCTGAGATGGTGGTTCCAAGAAGCGTGATTCCTAGTGCCTCTGTGATGCCCTGTGACCAGAGTGCACGGGGAAGGAATATGAGACATATCCTGATGATGGTGCTAATGATCAATGTAGGCATAAGAATAATAGGTCACATATGGAGGAATTACTACACACAGCTTACTATACTCAGCTCTTTACTTGGATTTACTCATTTAATCAAAACAATCTCCCTAGAAGATAGAAAGACTGTTTTTCCCATTGTGGCAGCAAGTATGTCATGAGTTCACCACACCGTTATGTTTTCCTCCTACACATACAAGACGGTCACCTTTCCCACCACCTCTCCTCCTTGATTCAAAATGGGAACTTGTGCCTGGATTTTGGCTAAGGCAGCAAAGGCAAAAGGGATGCACACACTTCCAGATGTGGCTGCTCAATGATTGCCATTCACAATCTCCCACACTCTCCTTCATCAGACAGTAAAGTGAGAAGGAAATAAAGTGTAATTGTGTCAAGCCACCAAGATGTGAAGTCCTGTGTTACAGCAGCTGGCATTAATTGCCCGGGCTAATGCAGCCACATTACAGAGGAGAAAACTGAGGCACAATGTTAGAAACTTGCCCTCGTTGGTCTCGGAGCTGGCATTTAAACTTGGAGTTCTGCCTGAGCCCATGATCTTAATCCACTACAAATGTGGACTCTGGAGAGAACGCGCTCCCTTTATTCAGTGACATTCTCTGACAACAAGGCAGCTACTGGGCCAAAATCAGGAAGTCTCCCATATTTCCAAGGGTCTTGGGTAGGCAAAATGAACAAGTTTTACAGAATGAGGTCACTCACAAATTCTGTGTCTACATACAACATACACACTTAATTTTGATACAGGTGGTATATGGCATTTTCTGTTCATTAAATCCCTCAATATAACTTTATAGTAAAACTGCTCGTCTTATATTTCATATACTCCCAGGAGTGCTAGGAAAGGGGATTAAGCCACCCAGCAACACTGCATAAAACTAATTAACTGGCAGAATTCACAAATGCTTACAAGAATTATGGTACTAAATGCTGAGGAAGAGAAGGCAGTAGAAAAGGACAGTTGAAGATGTCTATGGAAAAGAGGAAATAAGCATCAGTTAAAACTAACTCTGTGGCAAGCACTCGAGAAGGGTATCTATTTTAGTTTTCTTGGCTGCT
Source organism: Cabassous unicinctus (assembly GCA_029593785.1). Lineage (NCBI taxonomy): Eukaryota > Metazoa > Chordata > Mammalia > Cingulata > Chlamyphoridae > Cabassous > Cabassous unicinctus. Next base: position 3,883 of record JAQZBX010061512.1, read on the forward strand.
CAAGCTAATACTGTGAAATGGGTTGGTTTAAACAGTGGGAAATTAATTGATTATGATTTTGAGACTAGGAGAAGTCTAAATCAAGTCCAAATCAAAGCTTCATCAAAGCAATGTTCTCTTTCCAAAAGACTGGCAACCTAGCGCTGGCTGCCAGCAATCCTTGGTCCTTGGCTCCTCCGTCACATGACAGAGCACATGGCAGCTTTTCATGGCCTCTCTGTTCTGTTGACCTTCAGCTTCTTGCTTTCATGGCTTTTTCTCCCTTTGTATGAATTTTATTCTGGTTATAAAGAACTCCAGCAACAGGATTAAGACCCATCCTGATTGGGTTGGGCCACACCTTGATTGGAGTAACCTCATCAAAACGTCCTTGCAATGGGTTCACACCACAAGAATGGATTAAGTTTAAAACATGTTTTTCTATGGTACATAACTCCAAACCACCACAGTATCCATATACTTTACTTCATACTGTCATCCTGACAACTCTGTCAATGAGGTATCATTATCTCTATTTTAATAGATGAAGAAACAGAAGGTCAGGGAGGCAAGATCCTTTCCAAGACTACCCAATCTATGGGATGTAGAAGAAAATCAAAACCAATTCTGCCTGATTTCAGAGTCCAAGATTTTTAACTACAACCAAAACCCCTAAGCACAATTTTAAACTGAAACAAGTCATGATAGAGACAAAACAAAAAAAGGCCACTAAGTCCTGCACACATTTAAGGGGATGGACAAGGATTTGAATATAAGAGAGCCAGGATCATTGGGACCCATTTTAGAGGCTGCCTACCTATCTTAGTTTGCCAGAGCTGCTATAACAAACTAGTTGGTTTAAACAGCAGAAATTTATTATCTCACAGTTTTGGAGACTGACGTCCAAAATCAAGGTGTAGACTGATCATGCTTTCTCTGAAGTCTGAAGTGTTCTGGTGGTGGCTTGCTGGCAATCAATGATTTAATCTGCCTCTGTCACATGGCCATCTCTTTCCTGCTGTCTCCAAATTTCCTCTGCTTATAAGGACCCCAGTCATATCAAATTAATGCCCACTTTGATTCAGTTTGACCTCACCTTAACTAATAATGTCTTCAAAGGTCCTATTTACAAACATGTTCACATCCATAAGACCAGGGATTAGGACTTGAATATGTCTTTGTGGGGGACATGATTCAATCCATAATGCTACCACATTCCTTACATTCAAATTTCCTTGAATTTAGAGCTACCTGTATTACTCTGACAGTGTACTATAGCGGGATATAATGAGCTTTTCTATCAGATGAAAATTTCAACCTCAAATAACAGACACTGAAATGGAAACAGGACTAATCAAGATGGAAATGCATTCTTTCCAATAACCAGAGGTCCAAACATAGGCAAACTTCAGGGTTAGTTAATTTAGTGGCACAGTCATGTCAGCAGGACATTCGGAGCTTTCCCTTCTCTATTGTCTGTCATCCACTACATTGGATACACATTAGGGCAGAGGTTCTTAACTAAGGAGTCCGTGGGAAGATTTCAGGGGGTCCATTAGCTTGAATTAAAAAATAACCAATTTATCTTTATTTTTTCTGACCGCCAACTGAAATCTAGCATTTCCCTCACTTATGAAAGTATGCAATAAATAAATTACAGTAGTATTCATTTCACCTGACTGGCAAAGGGGTCTTGGAACAAAAAAGTTTATGAACCCCTGCACTAGGTCTAATTCCCCTTTTGGTCACAAAATAGCTGCCAAAGGCACCTGCCAGAATGTTTTCTAGTTCAAATCCAGCAGGAGAGTGAAAAGGAAACTCTTTTTTCCCAAGCTTATAATGTAAGCATGATGACCATTTAAAAGCTGTTACTTATGTATTGCTAACAATATGAGTGTCCTCTCATGAACTATAACCAAGGCACAATACTAATACATAGTGTTAATAATAGGGGATGTATGGCAAAAATATACCCCCATACATTTTGGACCATAGTTAGTGGTAATAGTCTGATCATGTTATTTCATTATCTGTTACAAATGTTCCACAACAATGTAAGGTGTTGGAGGGGTCATGTATGGGAATTCTGCACATTATGCATGATTGTTTTGTAAGCTCACAAATTTTTAATTTAAAAAGAAAGAGTACTTTTGAGAGTGAACTGGGCCACTAATTAATCATTAAAACAGTATGGAAAGCATAAACCAGGACTGTCCCAAGCAAATCAAGATAGATGGTTGCCATAAAAGCAAGTTTTCCACTTCAATGTGATGGGGTCAACTTAGGTCACTGATGTACCTCTGTACTAGGAACAGTCTTTAAGGGACTGTCAGGGGCTTATTCATTCATCCATAAGATACAATGCATACTTATTGAATGCTTTCTCTATCCTAGCATTGTGGGCACTGAAGAAAGAGTACTGGAAAAAACAAACAAGAATTCCTGCCTACATGGAGCTTATATTCTATTTATGAGCACAAACAATAAACCAAATAAAACAATAAGCAATAAACCATTAATGATGAAAGGCATTAAGGAAAGCAAGCAATAAAACTTGGGTGTATAAGAGGGTAGTGCAATTTTAACTAAGTAGCCAGTAATCATTGCACTGAGAAAGTGATATTTGAACAAAGGTTAGAAGAAAGTAAGGGAAAAACTCTGAGTTTCAGGAGGAAAAATATTCTGGACATGGAGAATAACGAGTGTCAAGGCAACTGGACAGAATGTGTTTGATATGTTTCAGGAGCCACTAAGTCATCACAGGCTGAAAGAGACTGAGCAAGGGGAGAGTAGAAGATGAGGTCAGAGAAAGAACGGGAAGCCCTATCATGGAAGGCCTCATAGGTCATCGTAAAGAATGCTACTGGGAGGTTGTAAGCAGAAACATAACATGCTCTGACTTTGGTTTCACATGATCTCTCTGGGTGCTGCATTGAGAACAGAGTGTAGGGACACAAAGGTGGAAGCAGGAAGATAAATTAGAAGTTATTGTGATAATCCAGGAGAGAGGTGATAGTGGAAGTGATGAGCAATGGTCAGACTCTGGATATGTTTTGAAAATAAAATCTATGGGATTGGCTGATGGATTGTATGTGGAGAGAAATAGAAAGCTGTTAACTATGACTCCAAAGTGTGGTTAGTTTGCTTAACCGAAATGATGGAGCTTCTACCAACCTCAGTGGAAAGCCTCTGAAAAAGCTGGATTTGGAGAGGAGAGGGAGGGAAGAAGATTAAGAGTTAGATTGTGACTATATAATGCTTGAGATGTCTGAAGACAGCCAAGGGGAGATGTCAACTAGCCAATTGGATATATGGGTTTGTGGTTCAGGGGCAATGTCTAGGCATAGATATAAATTTGTGATTCATCAGCATATATGAGGTATTTAAATCATTGAGACTAGATGAGACCATCAAGGTTACTAGATGCCAAGGGAGTGAATTTGTTAAATCATTCATTCCTTCATTCAGCAAATTCCATGTGCCAGTCAACATATGAGACCCTAAATATATGAAGGTTTATATTATTATGTTCATATTTTATCTGTACTTATTTATACAATATTTTTATATTTAGGTTATTTATTTTTATATTTTATATATTAATATTATATATATATATAATATAGACTTGACATATCTATCAAGGAATAAGACTTTGTTTGTTCCCCATCTTCATAGAGTGCACAAGCTGATGGGGAAGACAGACAAAAACAACTAAAGGTATTGATAATGCAGCATAAAAAAACCAGAATCTCAGGGGCTACAAAAGAAAACCTTTCTTTTTCACTCCTGGGTGTGTGGGTCAGCTCTGGTATCTCTGCTTCAGGCTGCAGGATGGGTTAATGTGCATTCCACATGGCTTTGGTTCTGGGATACAAAGTGAATGAGCAGTGCTACCTGGGACATGCTCCTTTTCTGGTGAAAGTCAAGAGTGCAAAGAGGACTAGTGAAGCTTGTCATGTCTCAACTTGCACATAGCCCACCATCAATGACATCCACCTCCTATTGATCTGAACAAGTCATGTGGACAAGTTAAATGTAAGTGGGACAGCAGGGTATCCTTCACCCAAGGGGGATAGCAGATGACTATTTGTTAAACAATAATCTAATCCACCACAGATGCTTAATTAGGCAACTAAGCAGAGGTATGTAGAGTAGACAATTTGAAATTGGAGCCTTCAGTTCAGAGATGAGATCTTGGCTGAAGATATAAATGTGGATTCTCAGCATGTAGATGATATTTAAAGCCATGAGTCTCAATGGTGTCATCAAAGTGATGTGATATCATCACTTATACATTTATTCAGCTAACATTACATGACAAGCAATGAGCAGTGACCAAGAGTTTTTCTGGCTTTACCCTCAAGAGCCTGCAATCTGTTTGAGATTTCAACTTAACAAACTAGCACGTAACATAATCTCAGGGTGAGCCAAGCTTGTGACAAAAAATAGAGCAAAGTAAAAGGATAGGGAGTGGAGTGGGCTGCCATTTTAGGTAAGGTGACCATGGAGACTTATCTGAAAAAGGAATTTTTTGAGCAGAGACCTGAATGGAATGGGAGAGCCAGCCATTTGGAAGTCTGGAGGGAGGATTTCCAAGTGTTACAGTTACTTTACATTACTTATAAAACACTCCCTAATTTAATAGTGTAACACAACCATCGTATTATGCTCACAGATTCTGTGGGTTGGAATTTAAGGCAGAACACAGCAGGGATAGATTTTCTTTCTTCTGTGATGTCTGGGGTCTCAGCTGAGAAAACTTAAAGAGTTGAGAGTGACTTAAAAGCGGGGGATGGAATCACTTGAAGCTATCTTCACTCATATCTCTGGGAGTTAATGATGGCTGTTGATGAAGATCTTAGTTGGGCAGTCGGCCAGAACATGTAAGTGTAGCCTTTCCATATGTTCTCTACATGGACTTCTTCACAACATGGAGTCTGGGTTTCAAGAGCAAGTTTCCCTAGATTGCAAAGTGGAAATATACAGTATTTTTATGATCTTGCTTGAAAGTCACAGAGCAATATTTCTGCCACACTTTATTGGTTAAATTAATTACAAAGGTCCACCCAGGTTCACATGGAAGGAACATAGACCATATCAGTCAAGGGGCGGAATAGCAAGACCATTATGTAAGAAGAACCTGTAGGGTGAGAGATAACATAGTGTACATCTTTGGAAAATGCAGTGTGCTACAATCTTACCCCTGGACCGCAACAATTCACATCCCATGCACATATGAAATACATACATCCTACACACACTGTGTTAGTCTGCCAAAGAAGTGCCAATGCAAAGTACCAGAAATCTGTTGGCTTTTATAAAGGGTATTTGAGGTAAAAGCTTAAAGTTACAAGGCCCTTTAGAGTCCAACTCAAGGTTGCTTTCTTACCAAAGTCAGTTGTCATGTGTTAAAGCAAGATGGTCTGATCTCTGTAAGGGTTCAGCCTTCCCCTCTGGGCCTCCTTTATCTCATCTGCAGGCTGGCATAGGGCTTGTCTATCTGGGGTTCCTTTCTCTCCTGTAATAAGGCTCATTTCTTTCTGGGCCTTCTATATCGGTCTTGGCTCTCTTCCCAAGATCAGCTGCAAACTATCAGGCAAATGGCTCATCTCTCCCCAGAGTCTTAGGATCAAAAATGACAGAGGTCTCTCTCTTTCCATGTGTCTTCTTGAGTGTCCAATTATATCAGCCCACCAAGAGGGCAGGGGCTCAACCTGAGTCACGCCTTACTGAAGTGATCGAATCAAAAGCCCTAAATTGATGTTATCAAGTAAACTTAATCAGAGGCCCCTCACTGAATTTAATACAATCAAAGGGTATCACACCCAGAGGAATAGGTTCTTTTACAAATACAATTTTTTTTGGGGGGGGGATTCACAAAAATAATCTCAAACTGTCACACTCAGTAAGACACCCATATCTCTTCCATTTTGGCATCAACTCAGAGTCAAGAATATTATCTAAATCAGGTGAAGGTGGATGAGGATCCTAGGGTGCAGTCCCTCAGGTACAGATCCTTGAGTACTGTTCCTCTTGATGGAAAGAAATGTTAATTAAACATTTCATTAATCTGGCCCCCAAATACCCAATATGCAATGGTGGTACAAATATAGGTTAACCACTATAGTCGTGACTATTCAAAAAAAAGGGTAAAACAAGAGGCACACAAAAGTCACTGGTCCATAGCAACTCGAAATCCAACCAGGCACACACTGTAAGTTTCTTGATTAGGACTCAGTCTTATTCTCTGGGATTGTTCTCCATGGCTCAAGGCTCTGCCCACTGGGTTTTTGGTCCTTCTGAATCATCCTTCTTTTGCCATAAAAAGAAGTTCATATTTTCATCTGAGCAATTCATTGAGCCAGCTTCCTACCTACAGAAGTTTGGTGTCCAAAAGCCTCTATTCATTCAATGTGGTATACATTTTCACTTTAGTCCAAACTAACTTAATTTTTTAAAAATCTTTGTGAGCCCTTATATATCAATTTATAATTCATCCCACAGACAAATCCACACTCACAAATCTCTTCAAGATAAAACCATTTCTACCTTGGGCTCCCTGTGCAACTACTGTCAGGCAACAAAGCCCTAAAATTCTTTAAAGTTCTATTATTTTTTTAATGGAAAGGTTCTGTGAGGCATGCCACTAAGATTCTTAGAGGGTCTTTTACTGTCTGAAATGTTCTATGAAGCACAGACCTTTCTGAGGTCTTAACAAAGGATCCTATAGACCTAACCTGGGTTTGTATTTCCCCAAAAGTGACTTTTAATTTGAGAATTTTCTGTCATGTGGAAAGGCTGGGAGAAAGAAACACTATTATCTTCAAATCCAGAAAGTCCTGGTATTTAATAGTTTTTTGTTTTGTTTTGGGTTTTTTTTGGCTAATTTCTCTCCTCCAGTTTTTCATAGAAAATGAGAAGTCAATATTCTTCTGTAAATCTCCTTAGGTAGGGCACTGAGTTCACTAGCTACATCTCCTACTTTCTATGTTACTTTGGGTCATAGCACTACCTAACTATCTGCCGCACATAGCAAAGATTTCTTTACTTCAAGGTCCCAGGGCTGTGGTGGTATAGAACTGTATGTCCCCCAGAAAGTCTTGTTCTTAGAGCTGATCCATTCCTGTGGATATAAGCCTTTTGTAAGTAGGACCTATTGCTGAGGTTACTTCAGTTAGGTCATGGACCAGGGAGGGTCTTAATCCTGTTACTGGAGTATTTTTAAGAGAATGAAATTCTGACAAAGAGAGAAAGCCACAGAAGCCAGAAGCTGAAAGCAACAAAACCTGGAAGAGAAGAGAAGTCAGCAGATGCTGCCATGTGCTTTGCTGACTCAAAGATCAGCAGCAGCCAGTCTGGGAAGAAAGTATCGCCTTGATGATACCTTTATTTTTACATTTTATTTAGCCTTAACACTGTAAGATAATAAATTGCCATTGTTAAAAGCCAACCCATTTCATGGTAACTGCTTTCAGCAGCCTAGGAAACTAAAACAGATTTTGGTATCAAAAGAGTAAGTGGCTGCTATTGCAAATATCAAAAATGTGGAAGTGGGTTTTGGACGTGGGTAATGGTAAGGGGTAGAGGATGGAAGAATTGTGAGGTACTTGATATAAAAGGCCTAGATTGCTTTGAAAAGACTGTTGGTAGATATATGGGTGATCAAGGTACTTCCAGTGAGGCCTTAGATAGAAATGATGAATGTGTCATTGCAAACTGGAAGAAAGGTGACCCGTGTTTTAAAGTGGCAGAGAACTTGGAAAAATTGAGTTCTGATGTTAGGCAGAATTTGAAATTGATGAGCTTGGATATTTAGCTGAGGAGATTTCCAAGCTAAATGTGTAAAGTGCAACCTGGTTTCTACTTCCAGTTTATATTAAAATGTGAGAACTGAACACTTGAGCACAAAGAAACCAAAAATTGATGGCTTAGAAAATTCTGAGCTTCTAGAAAATGAGTCCCCAGAGAACAATGCTCTGTGTGAGGATTTAACTGAACATGGAGCCAGGCAGCCATTTCAGAGAAAGTCAGGATTGGAGATGCAGGTATCCAGAAAGGATCTGTGGGAAGTTCATTTGTCTGATGGTTTAGACCCCTGTGCACTACATGTGAAACCACCAAGTTTTTTTAGAGATCTTTATCAACGGAATCACTGCCAACCTGGACTAAATGAAAGGAAAATTACTTCAAAGGCACAATCATGGAAGCTGAGGTCTGGACTGAAGAACGTCTTGGGCCAAGAGAATAAGCCCACCCATGTGTGTGGAAATGTTAAGTATGTCACAGCCCATGGAGAGGGCAGGCCTTCTGCCCTGTTGTTTAAGAAGAGTTACTTCTGTTAACAGAAGGTTACTTCTGTTAATGAGGAAAAAGACCTAGGGTGGGCCTTTTTCTTTATTTTTTTATTAGAGAAGTTGTGGATTTACAGAACAATTATGCATAAAATACAGGATTCTCATATACCACCCCACCACCAACACATTGCATTTGTGTGGATCATTTGTTGTAATTGATGATAGCACAATTTTACAATTGTACTATTTTTTAACAGTAGTTACCTTTGATACAATTGATGAAAAATTATTAAAATAGTATTAACTATCACCCAAAGTTTACATTAGGTGTATTTTTCCCATATACCACCCTATTATTAACACCTTTGTGCCATACATTTGTTATAATTCATGAAAGATCTTCTTATACTATTAACTATAGTCCATTGTCAACAATAGGGTTCACTGCATTGTACAGGCCTATGTTTTAGCTTTTAATTTTTATAAATATCCTTTATAAAAGCCAACAGATTTCTGGTACTTTGCATTAGCACCCCTTTGGCTAATACATATGTATATATCACATTTTTTTGGTTAAAGCTTCCCCTTTTAACCACATTCAACCATTTGGTGATTTTAAAGTAATGACATTTACAATATTTTGCTACGTCACAACCATCCATTTTACAATCAATCTAAATAGAAATTATTTACAAATTAAGCATCAACTCCCCATTCTCTAACGAAAATTATCCCCTGGTAACCAATATTCTAGATTCTAACTCTATGAGTTTGCTTATTACAATTTGTTCATATCAGTGAGATCATATAATATTTGTCCTTTCGTGTCTGGCTTATTTCACTAAGCACAGTGTCCTCAAGTTTCATGCATGTTTTTGCATGCAACAGGACTTCACTCCTGTTTATGGTTGAATAATATTCCATTGTATGTTGTAGCAATTTGATACAATTTATAAATTCCAAAAAAGATATTGATTATGTTTATAACCATGCCTCTGGGTGTGATATCCTTTGATTGTATTAAATTCAATGGTTTTACATTTACTTGATTAAATCAAGGTTAGGGCTTTGATTGGACCACATCAGTAGGGCATGACTCAGGGTTGAGTCCCTACTCTCTTGGTGGGCTGATAGAAACAGACATTCACTTAAGAAGACACACAGAAGAAGATACGGAAGGAGAGAACTTGGGCATCTCAGTCCTGCCATGTGACAGAAAGGAGAAGGCTCAAGGAGCTAAGCCCTGGGTAGAGAGATGAGCCCTATGCCAGCCAACAACTGAGATCAGAAGAAGCTAGGCCCATGGAGCCTTAGGATGAAGAAGGTAGGAGAGACCAGGCAGAGGTCACCTGCCATCTTGCTTCAACACATGGCAACAGACTTTGGTTAGGAAGTAACCTTGAGTTGGACTCTTCAGGGCCTTGTAACTGTAAGCTTCTATCCCAAATAAATATCCTTTATAAAAGCCAACAGATTTCTGGTACTTTGCATCAGCACCCCTTTGGCTAATACATATGTATATATCACATTTTGTGTATCCATTCCTCAGTTGATGGACACTTAAGTTGCGCCATCTTTTGGCAATTGTGACTAATGCCGCTATGAACATCAGTGTGTAAATATCTGTTTGAGTTCCTGCTTTCAATACTTCTGGGTATATACCCAGTAGCAGGATTGCCAGGTCAAATGGTAATTATATACTTAGCTTCCTGAGGAACTGCCAAATTGTCATCCACAGCATCTGTACCATTTTACATTTTCACCAGCAATGAATGAGTGTTCTTATTTCTCTACATCCTCTCCAACACTTGAAGCTTTCTGTTTTTTTAACAGTAGCCATTCCAGTGGGTGTGAAATGATATCTCATTGTGGTTTTGATTTTGCATTTCACTAATAGTTAGTGAGGCTGAACATCTTTTCATGTGTTTCTTAGCCATTTGTATATCCTCTTTGGAGAAATGTCTATCCAAGTCTTTTGCCCATTTTTTAAATTGGGTTGTTGTTTTTTATTGTTGAGTTGTAGGATTTCTTCATATATTATGGATATTAAACCTTTATAATTTATGTGGTTTCCAAATATTTTCTCCCACTGAATAGGCTGTCTTTTCACATTTGTGATAAATTCCTTTGAAGCACAATTTTTTTAATTTTGAGGAGGTCCAAATTATCTATTTTTTTCTTTTATTTCTTGTGTTTTGAGTGTAAAGTCTAGGAACCATCGATGTGTGGGTTTATTTCTGAACTCTCAATTCAATTCCATTGGTCAATATATCTATCCTTGTGCTAAAACCATGCTGTTTTAACTACTGTAGTATTGCAATATGCTTTCAAGTCAGGAAGTGTAAGTCCTCCAACTTCATTCTTCCTTTTTAACATGTTTTTGGCTATTTGGAGACCTTTACCCTTCCAAATAAATGTGATAATTGGCTTTTCCATTTCTGCAAAGTACACTGCTGTAATATTGATTAGGATTGCAATGAATCTGTAAAGCATTTTCATAGAATTAACATCTTAACAATATTTAGTTTTCCATTCCATGAACATGGAATGTCCTTCCATTTGTATAGGTCTTCTTAGATATTCTGGATGCAAGTCCTTTACATCCTTGGGTAAATTTATTCCTAGGTATTTGATTCTTTTACTTTTATAAATGGAATTTCTTCTTGATTTCCTCCTCAGCTTTCTCATTACTAGTGTAATAGAAACACTACTAATTTTTGTGTGTTGATTTTGTATCCTGCCACTTTGCTGAATTTGTTTATTAGCTCTACTAACTTTTTTGTAGTTTGGAAAAACTTTATATACATATAGGATTATTTCATCTGCAAATAGTGAGAGTTTTACTTGTTCCTTTCCAATGTGGATGCTCTTTATTTCCTTTTCTTGCCTAAATGCTTTGCCTAGAACTTCCAGTACAATGTTGAATAACAGTGGTGACAGTGGGCATCCTTGTCATGTTCCAGATCTTAGAGGCAAAGCTTTAAATCTTTCACGATTGAATATGATGTTAGCTGTGGGTTTTTCATATATGATCTTTATCATGTTGGAGAAGGTTCCTGTATTTCCATTTTTCTACATGTTTTTGACCATGAAAGGATGTTGAATTTTTCAAATGCCTTTTATGTGTCAACTGAAATGATCACATGTTTTTCTCCTGTGTTTTGTTAATGTGGTGTATTACATTAATTGATTTTCTTATGTTGAACCACCCTTGCATACCTGGGATAAAACCCACTTGGTCATGGTGTATATTTCTTTTAATGTGCTATTATATTCAATTTGCAAGTATTTTGTTGAGGATATTTGCATCTATAAGAGAAATTGACCTGTAATTTTCTTTTCTTGCAGTATCTTTACTGGCTTTGGTATTAGGGTGATGTTGGCCTCATAGAAGGAGTTAGGTAGTGTTCCCTACACTTCAGTTTTTTTGGAAGTGTTTGAGCAGGATTGGTATTAATTATTCTTGGAATGATTTTTAGAATTCACCTGCGAACCCACTTGGTCGTGGTTTTTTCTTTGTTGGGAGGTTTTGGATGATTGTTTTAATCTCTTTACTTGTGATTGCTCTGTTGAGGTTTTCTATTTCTTCTAGAGTCAGAGTAGGAAATTTATGTGTTTCTAGGAATTTGTCCATTTCATCTAGTTGTCTAATTTATTGGCATACAGTTTCTCAGAGTATCCTCTTATCATCCTTTTTATTTCTGTGGAGTCAGTAGTGATGTCTCCCTTCATATTTCTGATTTTATTTATTTGTATCCTCCCTCTTTTTTTAATTTGTCAGCCTAGTTAAGGGTTTGTCAATTTTATTGATCTTCTCAAAGAAACAACTTTGGTTTTGTTGATTCTCTCTATTGTTTTTTATTCTCAATTTCACTTATTTCTGCTCTCATCTTTGTTATTTCTTTCCTGCTTGCTTTGTGGTAAATTTGTTACTCATTTTCTAGATCCTCCAGGTGTGCAATTAGGTCTTTGATTCTAGATCTTTTATCCTTTTTAATGTAAGTGCTTAGGGCTATAAATTTCTCTCTCAGTACTGCCTTCATTGTATCCCATAAATTTTGACATGTTATAATCTCATTTTAGTTCATCTCAAGATATTTGCTGATTGCCCTTGCAATTGTTTCTTTGACACACTGATTGTTTGCAAGTGTGTAGTTTGACTTCCATATATTTGTGGATTTTCCAGTTCATCTTGTACTGATTTCCTGCTTCACTCTATTATGGTCAGAGAAGATGCTTTGTATAATTGCAATCCTTTTAAATTTATTGAGATTTGTTTTGTGACCCAACATGTGGTCTATCTTGGACAATGATCCATGTACACTTGAGAAGAATGTACCTCCTGCTGTTTTGGTGTGCAATGTTATGTATATGTCTGTTAGGTCTAGTTAAATTATCATATTATTCAAGTTCTCTGTTTCCCCATTGATCTTCTCTCTAGATGTTCTATTTATTGATGAGAGTGGTGTATTGAAGTCTCCAGTTATTATTGTAGAGGTGCCTGTTTTTCCCTTCAGTTTTGCCAATATTTGCCAGTATTTGGGAGCACTGTGTGTGGTAGTTGAAAGCTTTTGTGGACTCCAGAAAATCCTGTTCTTAAAGCTAATCCATTCCTGTGCTTGTAAACCTATTGTAGGTGAGAACTTTTGATTAAATTACTTCAGTTAAGGGCCTTTAATTAGATTGTGTGACTCAGGGTCAATCCTCTTACTGGAGTCCTTTATAAGCAGAGGAATAAAATGCCACAGACACAGAAAGAAGGACACAGAGATGGAGAGGAATGTAGGAGCTGAGATAGCAGGCCCCAGGAGCCAGAAGCTGAGAGGAAGTCACTTTAGCCAGAAGCTGAAGGCAATGAGGCCCAGAGGAGAGGGAATAGATGAACCAGTGCTGCCATTGTATACTACCATGTACCTGATTGTCCACAGCTG
>JAQZBX010061513.1:0-17114 GCA_029593785.1 Cabassous unicinctus
GCCTGCCCAGAACGGAACACCATTTTCTAATGCACACCAAGGCATTGTGTAAGTTAGCTGCAACCCCGAAATCGGGTGAGAAATATTGGAGGCCTACAGTGGAGTTCGGGTGGGGGCACATTCAGAGGGCATCCATCTCTACGTAAGAGTTCACGGATTTGCTATAAGGGACAAAAAAGGTCAAGAAAAGGGAGGACAGCTATCATCCATTGAGCACTGGTGGTTCTGAGTTCTGCAGCAAACACTTTGACTATGCTGCTACATCCCACTCTCATGAAAATAAAAAGATGTGAGGTAGGGATTGCTCTCCCTGTGTTAGAAAAAAGAGCACTAAAGCTATGTGTCCAAGGTCGCACAGCAAAAGAGCTAGGACAATTTCGATTGAAAGCGATTGAAAACCAAAACAGACCAACTTAAGGGGGAAAGAAGGGTAGGGGAGAGGTTTCTTATCTGAAATGGTAGTGACTTGGGGGAGTAAAGGAGAAGATGCAGGAGCCACGGCCTCAGACTAGAACCTGTGTATTTTCCTCTGTTTCCTGCTTCTAAACGGACTTTCTCCTCACAGCTTAGGACGACGGCTGCTGATACGTCCAGGCTTAATCATACAGTGTGCCAACTTCAGCTGAATGATGGATTCTTTCTCCCCTGTTGTGTAGATCAACCCTAGTGAAGGAGTCTGATAGGTCACTCTTGAGTTCAGGTCAAATAATTTTTGCCAAAAAGAATGAGTTGTTACATGTTAGGGCAAACCTAGATCATGAGTAAAAGCAGAAGGAAAATAGCCTTCTCTACCCCAAAAACCTCATCAAACAAGCAATAAATATCAAGACTTAACCACTGATTACTCAGCAAGGACTCAATCCCAGGCCTGCCCTTTACACTTTCTATTGTACTTTCTTTCCTCCATGAAAGAGAAATGAGTCAAAGGCTTTCAAGTGGCTTTAAATCCTGTTGATAAGGAATTAGACATCCAAGATGAGGTGTAAGCACAGTGTATCCCAAACATAAGTTTATAAAATCTCTAGTTTCACCAGAAACACCCAAGGTTTGTTAAAAGACAGATGACTAGGCCTCATCCCTGACCTGCTTTCTCAGAATATTCATGGGAATGCCCAAGCATCTGTATTTCTAGCAATTTCTCAGGTGATTTTGCTTAGCAGCAGTTCCCATACCTGGCTGTCCCAGGCCAAGGCTTAGGCATAACTGGCTGATGTTAGAGGCTCGAGTTTGGGAATCACTGGGGCACATATACCTTAGCCTGTGCATTTTGGGATCACGGTGGTGAAGGAAGAGGGAATACTTCACATAGACAAAAGTGATTGAACCTCTCTCACACAACCTGATATTTTCCAGAGCTTTCCACAAAGTATATATTCTACTCTTCCAGTGTGCAGGGAGCTTGGATCCTGGCCTTGAACTCATTTGTGGAAATAAGTACAGCCTAGTTTGAATACTACCTCTTCAGCCTCTGGCAAATAAGCTACTCTTAATAGTAGGGCTTGGGAAAGGAACAGGGAAACAAGTACATGTGGCCCAAGCATGATCCCTAGAGGAAAGCGGAGATGAGTGTAGAAAACCTTATCTGGATAAATCAGACAAGTATGGGTTATAAAGGGAAGAAATCGATGCCAATGTCCTAAGGAGGTAAAATAAAAGTTGAAAAGTACTGCCATTGTAATGGTCAAGGTGAGGGAGCATAGTTGATAATTCCTCAATTATGTCTAATGACAATCTATTTGCAAAACTAGCTGTTAAACTAAGGGGCTCTGCTTCCTCTATAGCCAGTAACAAAAAATATATATATTACATATCACTTGTTTGAATTTCACCCTTTATTTTGGGTGGTAAATGCCTTGTCTTTCTGGATGGTTAGCTTCAATGAATATAGAAAGATTTGGGACCTGCTGCTGTCATCTTTCGCTGCCTCCTCCTCGCCACCCACCGTTGTTGAGAACTGTTGCTAACTGTACCTCATCTCTGAGGCATTGCTCAGAAGGCAGCCCTTCCCACTCAGATCTTCAAGGAGGTAAAGCCATTTCCACCTCTTTACTTTTCTTTTTGGCTACTGTGTTGAAATAAGTTAAGCCCTGTTTTCTGTTTCTGTTTTATCATGTTCTAGTTTTCAATGCAAAGACTTTAGACATCTTTCTCTTTGGACATGAAAATATTTTCTACAGGAAACTGCCAGGAAACTGTTAAATAAAACCCGACAAAGAATTCTGTGCAGCTTGAAGAAGCCAGAGGATGGGCAGAATCCCTCTGCTCTCTTCTGGGAAAGACAGAAGAAAATAAGGGGTCAGTTATAGCACAGAAAGTCAACTGTGGTGGGAAAGGTAATTTCTTTTTTTTTTTTTTTTTTACTTTTTGTGGAAAGGATTCTTGCATCTTCATGGAGCAGAAACAAAGGGCAAAGTAAATAAATGGCAGCGATTGACATTTATTTCTTGCTTTGGCCAGAAGGAGGTACATGACTTAAGACAGGTTATTTTGAAAAAAAGTTAGGTTTAAGTCAGAGTAAAAGAAGGAATCCCAAAGCTTACAATTAGACCGTTTGTTTTAAAGGAGAGAAAAAGGGAAATGGTTTTGGTAAGAGAATGAAGCTATATGATCTTTCTCTATGTTCCTTTCCCACTATTTCCTCCCTCCCTTCCTACTGATATTTACTGAATGCCTGTTGTGTACCTGGCTCTAGGCTACCTTTGACAGGATTCAACACATCAGAGATTATTTTTTTAACTCATTGGTTTACTATGAAATTTAGATATTCATTATAGTATCTTAGATTTATAGTTTTTAAATCACCTAAAAGTTATATTTTCGAGTAACTTGGAAGCAAGTGCTTCTTTCCAATTTCAACTGAAAGACTGGATCTTGTGCTCTCTGTCACCATCTAGTGACAGATTCTATATATTGCAGGGCCAGTTCCTAGAGCACTGTGCATAAAACACTTCCAGAGATTATGGCTCTGCAGTTTTGTGTATAGGCCCTCCTGAAGAATTTGGACCCGGTCATCTTCAAATAAATGAAAGCAGAAGTTTTGGTCCCTATATCTATGAATATGTGAGAATTGAATCCTGGCTTCTGTATCAAACCATGGAGGACTGGGATCTATAAAGTAAAAGATGTACTGGGGCATGAGAGGAGAGCTAGAAAATCATTTGGGGACCAGCCACTTACACAAGGTTTGAGAAAACATCTCCAGTCCTTCAAAGGGGGAGAATTTTATAAATCTTCGTCCAGTTGAATGAGAGGCTGTGAGACTCCATGTTGATAGAGAAAAATGTCACAGAATAGGATTGAAATCTGTACTATTTTTCATCTAGGGTCCCACCAGGCATATTTGCCCCCTAGAGGATATATGACAGTGCCAAAACATTTTTGCCACAACTGTGGGAGTTCTAGATAGTGGGTAGAGGCCAGAGATCGTGCAAAACATCCTACAATGGACAGGACAGCCACCCACAACAAAGAATTACTGCCCCAAATGGCAACAGTGCCGAGTTCGAGAAACTCTGGAGTCTGGCATACAGCATGGCTAAGAGTTGGTCTCTGAGACTGTAGCCCTGACCATGGTGAGTAACTATGTAATAGGTGGTAAAAGATGACTAAAGGGCTGGGGGTGACTGCATGCAAATGCATCTCAAAGGAGAGCCGCAAACCAGGGATATGGGCATTACTGGCTGAGCGCAGACAAGCCGTTTATCCTTCCAGTTCCCTTTCATGCTTACCTGATGACATGATTTACAGTGTTGTTGATTCCAGTCTCCTTTTTTGTCCAGTTTGTTACTCGATGACATGACTTCCGGCACTGTTTTTACTCTGCCTCTTTGATGTAATTAAGGCTCAGTTCTTTACTGAAATCACGTAAAGCCCTTAAATCACCTATGTCAGAATCATCTGCAGTTGTTTGTTTAAAATGCATATTTGGATCCCACACCAAATCTACTGAATCAGAATTTCTATAGACAGGGCCCAGGAATCGGACTTTGAAGCCAGCACACAGGTGATTCTGGTGCACATTGGAATCTGACAAAGGATCTGTTCTTACTTGGAAAGCCCACTTAGAAAGTGCCCAGCTAAGTAGTCATTTGATCCTTGGGATACCTTTTTGATGTATTGTGATTATTCCTATTTTCAGATTGTAAAATGGAGGCCCCGAGAACTCAGACAGTTTACTTAGGGAAACCCACAGGATGTGTTTCGTCCTGATGCCTCGGGGAGACCTCTCCTGATTTGCCTCGGCAGTGAGTGGTGCTTCTACAGTCCTGGGTTTCCCTCTTCACTGTTGTATTCAGTGAAGCCAACTCTCGATGTTGTGCTGTGGTTTTTTATTTCAGATGATGTTGCCTCCTGCACACCTGCACGCACACCTTATCTCCTTAACAGTTTCTCACAGCATTTAAAGTAAAATGTAAATGCTTCGCCCCACCCTACAAGGTCCCGCTGACCCCGCCATCTGCTGTTTCGGCCCCTCCCTCTGGACTCTACTTCTCACCTCTTCCATCATGCCAAGCACGCTTCCTGCTTCAAGACCCTCCCTTATGCTGTGCCCCCACTGCCCTACATGCAGGACCCTCTGGCCCCCAGCCCCCGTATAAAACTGGCCCACTCTTCTTTTAAATGTCACACGCACACTCTCACCTCATCTCGCTCAATCTAAATCAGGCTCTTTCTAATTTAGGAGCCTATTCTTTTCCTTGATAGTAGTTGTGATCATTTTGTTCTTGCTGCTGAGTTTTCCAGTAAGGATCTTGCCGCTGGTCTGTGGGGGAAAATACCATTTGTTCATCACTGCAAACAGTAGGGAAGAAAAGATCAAGTAAATACATTAAGAAAATGAACAGGCTCACCACAAATTGGATGCACATTTGGGGAGATGGCGAGCACTGTTTGTTATGGCTGATTTCTGCAGGTGCGGGCGTCTGGAGCCAGACTTCGGGCTTAAAGAGTTGGAGGCATCATCACTTGGAGAGGAGAGCAAGATCCCGGGAAGAGGCGAGGCTCCCGCTGGCCATGTGTCTTCACACACTGCAGACAGGGGCAAGGGTCATTGCTCTCTGCTTCCAGGCTGCCTAGATTTGTGAGTTACCGCGATGCCTCATTGGGTAGCTGGGGTATCATGAGCCCACCTGAGCCTCGGTTTCCTCATCTTAATCAAGAAGGTGATAATTCCCACCTTGCAAAGACAGGGCGTGGGGTAAATGAGATCAAGCAGGGGGTGGCACCTGGCACTCAGGAGGCGTTGTGAATGCTAAATATCTTGGCTGTCTCACCAGGAGACTGTAAATGAGACGTCTGCACGGGCGGCTAAAGAACTCGCGCCACTTACCGGGACCTCCCCCATCTCAGCTCATCTCTCTGTGCGCTTAAATTACGCTTTCCAGGCTTGACCCAGGGCGCTCCCCTCCCTCTCTCGGCGGTCGGCCCTCCTCCCCCTCACTCCCACCCAGCCTCCCCGCCCTTTGGCCCCCTCCCTCGGAGCGGGAGCCGGGAATCCCACGCCCTTGCGCCAGCCCGGGGGCTCGGACGAGCCCGGGAGCCGCAGGTCGCCAATCACCGCGCGGTGGAGAGGCGGGCGCTCGGCTCCAGCGTGCCTGGGGAGCCAGCTGGCGCTGCTGCCCCGGGAGCCCCAGACGCTCTCACAGACACAGACAGACGCACAGACGGGCGGGCAGGCACAGGCAGAGTCCCCTCTCCGTCTGCGCTCGGAGGCGCGCGCCAGTGCCGGCCCCGAGAGCCCCGTACGCGCCCCGGGAAGCCGCAGGCGGCAGCTCCCCAGCCGGCGCTGGCAGCGGGGAGGGCGCGCAGGCGGCCGGTGGAGGGGAGGCCCCGGCGCGCCCGCCTCGCCATGTGAGCCGCGGCGGCTCCCACCTGGCGCGGCACCTGGACGCCACGCTCCGGGCCCGCGGGAAGCATGCACGCCGCCTGTGCGCTGCGCCCGCCGCCTCCCGCAGCCCGCAGCCGCTGCGCCCGCACCTGACCATGGAGTGCGCGGTCCTGCTTGCGTGCGCCCTCCGGGCCTCCGGCTCCGGCCAGCCGCGGCGCCCGGCAGGACTGGGGCGCGTGGCCAAGGCAGGTGTCCGCCGAGAGTGGGTGGCAGGGGGCGCCAAGCGGCAGCCCCGCCGCGCCCTCACGCGCGATGTCACCTTTTCTCTTGCAGGCGCTCCAGCTGTGCTGCCTCTGCTGTGCGTCGGTCGCCGTGGCCTTAGCCAGTGACAGCAGCGGCGGCGGCAGTGGCAGCGGATTAAATGATGGTTCGTATTTCTCCCCCACCCCCGAGAAGGGCTTTTCCAAGGCACTTTGTCCCTTCCTCTCCCGCAAAGAGAAAAGATAGAAAAGCCCAGCCGGCCCCCAAACTCCCAGGTGTGTGTGCGTCCTGGAAATGTTTCCTGTTTGGAGGGATGTGTGGCAAGGGCTCCGGACTTATCAAAAGAATCAGTGCCTCAAGCTGCAGGTCACATCAATGAGAAAACTAGACTTTCCACCCTCACAGATGGATTGCTTATTAAAACAAAAACAAAAAAAAACCGATGAGAAATTAGAAAGGAAGTGGGCGGTTGATATCAAAAGGCCCCTTCCTCATTTCCTTCCTGTCCTGGGAGAGTCTGCAGGCACTAATTCTTGGTGTGTGTGTGTGTGTAAGAATGTGAGCCCTTTTCCTACCCCCAGCCCCATCTTTCCTTCTCACTCTCCTCTCTGCTTCTGTTCCTTTCCTTCCTTCCTTCTCTGCTCTTCACTGCCCTTGTGTCATGGATTCCCAAAGATCATTTTTATAGGGTAAAGCAAGTCTTTTGAGGTCTCTGGGTAGTGTGTTTTGTTTGTTTTCTATCTGTCCTGAGGTTACCCGGAACACCTTTCACTTCTGTCATTAACTTCCCTCTGGTGCCCTGAAGGAAATCCTGCTTTCCCACCAGCTACAGGAGAACAGCTAATCCCTGACCAGAGGTTACTAGCAAGATCTTGCTGTCCCACCTGGATTCCTTGGGTTGCCGTACTTTTTAGCCCTGCAGGCTTGTCTTCTCCTCCGGTCAGGAGATGAGCAGGCATCTTGGGGATTGGTGGCATGGTGAAGGGCTGTGCCAGGTGAGTGAGGGGACACAGAGAGGCAGGAATGAGCTCTTGAGAAATTCACTTTTGGTGGGACCAGATGGGCTGCAGTTTCCAAAATTGCCCCTCATTGTTCCACCAGGGGCAAATGGCTGGAGTTAATGTCTGTCCCAGCACCACCTGTAAGGACTTCATGTTTTGTCAGCCTGTGAATCGGTTGTTTACTGGGGGCGCTGACTGCCCCATCCACCAGCACCAGCTGGTGACCGTCAGCCTCTGCCCATTCTCTGCTCTGAAGCAAACCAGCCCGGGAGGACTTTGTGGGCTTCTTTGTAGAAGGTTGGCCGGATAAAACCCACAGGGTTTCCCAATCACTCAGGAATGATTTTGAACAAGGAGGTAAGAAGCACCTTATTGCAGAGACTCTGTCAGGGATGGTTTTCAAAAGTTCAGTTAGGTTTTAGTTTGGCGGTGGCTGTGGAAGAGGTTTATCTCCAAGGAAAAGTTTAGTCAAGAAGTCAAGAGCCACATACCTGTAACGCAGCATATTCAAGATTTTTAAGAGAACTCGTGTGTCTTCTGCTCAGTGTTTAAGGTTGAGAGAAGGGAAAAACTTCTCAATTATTTTTATTTTTTAGTGTGCATGTCAGTTTTAGTATTTCTAGTTGAGGGAGTTAAAGAGAAAGTGGGAGAGGCGAGATAAAGAGCGCTATACAGATGAGAGCTGCCCCCGCAGTGAGAGTCCCAGATGGTTCAGACACAGAACAACTACAGTTGAAAATTGTTGTCATATTGGATTTCTTTGCAAACGTGAGTCTAGTTAGAATATCACTCATTGATCCCGGCTGGCTCCAGGGCTGGCTCCTGGGCTTCTGTTCATTCCCTAAACTTTTTTTTTTTTTTTTGGTCCAATGTTTTGGGGAAAAAGGAAATTCCTCTTTCTTTTCCTCCTCCAATAACCAAGGACCCAAGTGACTCAGACGTGCCTCTTAGTTATTCAGAATCTTTCTAAACACTTTCCAAATTAGTTTCCCATTCTGTGCCTAGAAAGTGGAAATGCAGAGCATTTCTAATGTGCAGTGGGCGTGTTCCACATCTTTGTGTGGGATGATACTTTTCGGTTTCAATGTTTTGTGAAAGAAAACAGCGTGTTAGCTTCTCAAACAGCAAGTTGCTTTTTAGCTCCTCAGAACATGCAGCAGTCAGGGCTGCTCTAAGGAGCAACCGTGAAGGTATTTTTAAACATGCCCTTCCAGGTGTCCCCTGAGCTGACATCCC
This sequence comes from Cabassous unicinctus, assembly GCA_029593785.1. NCBI lineage: Eukaryota > Metazoa > Chordata > Mammalia > Cingulata > Chlamyphoridae > Cabassous > Cabassous unicinctus. The sequence continues at coordinate 8,326 of JAQZBX010061513.1, forward strand.
CTCCCCCCCAACATGTTTGAGCAACTTTAAACCGACTGTAATAGAAAAATTCTGACAATTTGGAGGCATTTTTTGCACACACAATATTTTATGATTACAATTAAATGTGATCGCCCCGGTGAAAGCACATGGTAAAATGCTAAGGATGACACAAGTCCTGGAGTTTTATTATCACGAATAAATAATATTGGAAGTGTGAAACTGCTGTTACTTGTTAATTACCCAAGGTCTTGTCTCAAGTCACCTAACATTGGAGTTAGCATTTGAAATTTAAACTCTGCTGAAAGAAAATGCTCTGGATTCAGCTTGAAAATGAAGGTTTGAATTAGGTAATTTCCTTGAAGACAAATTCCATCTGTTTACTTTTGTGGATGCATAGCTATTCATTTTGCTCCCCAAACCCATTTCTGTGCATGGATGGCTCCGTGGCTTATATATGAAAAGTCTGTCTATCTCCAGACAATGAGAGTTGTGACATTTTCTGCAAACATTCATGAAATTCATCAACGTGCTTGGCGTTTAGTTTCTGTAGGAATTACTGTGGTAGGGCTAATAGTAGAGACCACAGGGTCCTAATCTTCATAAAGTGCTCTGAATTATATTTAATCTGGGGGTATGGCAACAGGAACAAAGATGTCTTTGACTTCTGCATTGCTCTTTGCCAGCCTGTTGGAAAGTGACTATTTGGCATTGTTGGCTCAGGGTGCTGACAGCCTAAACTTTTCCTACTGCAGATTACGTCTTTGTCACGCCGGTGCAAGTGGACTCGGGTGGATCATATATTTCACATGACATTTTGCACAACGGCAGGAAAAAGCGATCCACGCAGAGTGCCAGGAGCTCCCTGCACTACCGATTTTCAGCATTTGGACAGGAGCTACACTTAGAACTCGAGCCCTCGGCAATGTTGAGCAGTCACTTTATTGTCCAGGTACTTGGAGAAGATGGTGCTTTAGAGAATCAGGAACCCACGGTGCAGCGATGTTTTTATCAGGGATTTATCAGAAATGACAGCTCCTCCTCCGTCGCAGTGTCTACGTGTGCCGGCTTGGTGAGTACAACACTCTTTGAGTCTGACTTCCTCTTGCCTGAACTTTGTGTCGCGTGAATGAACAGATGTCTGCAATATTAAATGCTCTCCTCGAAAACCTGACACATCCGCACTGTCAGCTTTGATACTTATAATATTCTCAATTGAATTAATCTAATCTGCTCCCAGAAAAAAAGAAAATGTAATAGAACTTTAATTACCATTTGGAAAATTCTTTTGATGTTTAATGGCCTGGGCCTTTTCATTCTCCATGTTTGAGACGATCCCCAAGGAAATTAATTTGATGGATGCCATTCGCTTTGTAAAGTCTCGGGGAGACCAGGCATTATATAAATCTAACAAGCTGCATGCCTCTACATTGCTTTGAAAGGGGAAAACTGCATTTCAATGCAAAATTGCATTCAGCAGCCCTGCTAAGCCCAAGCTTCGTGTCAGGCAGGGAGGCCTTTTGCTTTCTTTAATCTGTGCTGTCCTGCTCACATAAGACGCCCTTTTGGGATGTGGTGTGATGTGTTCGTGGGCTGGCAGGATGAAGCATGGCATCCAGAGAGGTGAAGCACTTAAAGCACTTGGGGCACATGCTATTTCCTCTGTGTGTAATCCTCATCTGTCGAGCACCAGGCTGAGAAGATGGGTGTAAATGATCCTGCTTTCAGGATCCGATCAAATATATGAGGTAGTAAATGGTGTTGAGGTTGATTTCATTCTGTGCTGCAATTCAGAAAGTGTCATGAGCTTTCAGAAGAGTTTGTGAGTGTTGAGACGCATAGAGATAATGCTCTGGGATGGACGGGAGAAGGAAAATGTGAGGAAGCCTCGTTAAGATGTAGGGTTAGTCACGTACAGGGCACGTGAGCCATAAAACAAGACTGGGGTGGCTTAGCCCATGAATATGACGTGGTAAAATGCGATGGATAGTACATGTGCTGGAGTTTTATTTTCGTGCATAAATAATTTTGGAAATATGAAATTGCTTTTACTTTTTAATTATCTGAGGTTTCATCTCAAAATAGCCAACACTGGGAGTTATCATTTGAAATTTAGACTCTGCCAAAAGAAAATGCTCCCGATTCAGTTTAAACATGAAGATTTGATTTAGGTAATTTCCTTGAAGAAAAGTCCATCTATTTGCTTTTGTATATGTATATTTATTCATTTTGTTCGTCACCCCCCACCCCCCGCCAGTCCATCACATTGTGACCTAAAATTTAGCTAAACTTTTTCATCAAGACCAGAAGCAGCATGATATACCTTAGTATGGTCTTTAAAGAACAGACCAAGATTTAACAATTTGCAGCTAAGATTCATCTATTTAAACGATCAATGTGGCTCAGTAATGCCCTGTGTATTATAACATGGCTACACACTCACATACCTTGTTTTGTTTTTGACATCCTATCACAATTCTCTTTCATTCCCAAGTATCCTAAAGTTTTCAGAAGGAGTTTAGGTACCTACCTGAGTGGTTTAAACTACCTCATTCCACATAGTACCGTGGTTAGGAACAGTTTGTCCAGGTTCCAGTTCTCACACCAGCACTTACTGGTAGGACCGTGGGCCAGTAACTTACGCTCTGAGTGCGTTAGTTTCCACATCTCCAAGGTGGGAATTACAAGAAAGCCGACGTCACAGGACTGTGGGGCATTAGGTAATTTCCCTGGAAAGTGCTGCAGTAGAACCTGGCTGGTAACAACTGCTCTGTCTTTCCATTTTCAGCAAACCGTAGCTCCGTCTCCCTCCCCCCATCTGTTTAGCTCTTTCAGGATTCCACACTCTGAGGGATAGGGAATCTAATAAATTGCCTCACAATAATAGATGCTGGCTTCTCCCAGGGAAGAAATTCCCTTTTGAACAGGGAGCAAATTATCTAATACATAATAATGAGGTAGGTTGAAATTTTCCATCTCATTGATGGGTATGAAAGAAGTAATTGACAAACAGATCTGCCTGTGTATAAGGCTGGTAAAAACTGGGATCTTGAGACTTTAGGTTCTACCCTACTTTGCAACAAACCAACTGCATGTCCTTAGTTAATTAACTTTACCTTTCCAGGACTCGGTTTCCTCTCCTGAACCATGTAAAATGATTTCTAAGACCACTGCCAGCTCTAGGCATCTGACTCTGATTATCCAATTTGTTGACCCTCAAAGGGTCTGCTTGGTATATGCTGAGTAAGGAGATGGTCAAGTTTATCCCCATTCCACTTCCTGCCCTACACCCTGGCCAACCAGCTATGCAAAACACACATACCCATACTCAAGAAAACAATAAGAATAAACAATAAAGAGGACAGACTTGCAACTGAGAAGCCGAGACCCAGCTCTGTACACTTTTTATTTTTTATTTTATTTATTTATTTATTTATTTTTTTAAAAGATTTATTTATTTATCCCCCCCTTGCTGCTTGTGTTTGCTGTGTCCATTCGCTGTGTGTTTCTTCTGTGTCTGCTTATCTCCCCCTTGCTGTGAGGTCCTGCTGCATCAGCCCACGGCGCCGCGCGGGCCGGCCTGCTCTCACAAGGAGGCCCCGGGAAGCGAACCCGGGGCCTCCCATATGGTAAACGGGAGCTCTATCAATTGAGCCACACCCGCTTCCCATCTGTACACTTTTTGTAACCTTGTTATGAAATATAATGTACACACAGCAAAGTACCCATATCATAAATCATGCAGTTCACACCCATGTAATCAGCTCAAGACACAGGACATAACCAGTGCCCCCAGAAGACCCCCTTGTGCCCACTCCCAGTCACTGCTCACCACAGGTAATAACTATCCTGACTTCTAATATAGTTTAATTGTGCCTAGTTTGAATTTTATATAAGTAGAATGATACAGTATGACTTTTCTGCCTGGGTTATTTCACTCAACATTATGTTTGTGAGATTCATGCATATTGTTAGTATGTTCTCACTGTTACATAATATTCCTCTGTGACTATTCCACAATATTCCCATCCAATTTTTGATGGACATTCCAGTGTGCCCAGTTTGGGGTTATTATGAAGAGTACTTCTGAACGTTGTATATGCTTTGTGGGGAACTTATGAACATATTCTGTCAGATGCCTATGTAGGAATGAAATTGCTGGGTCATGGGATATGTACTTCTTCACCTTTAGTAGATACTCCCAAACAGGTTTTCAAAGTGACTGTACTAATTTACACTCCCATCAGCAGTGTATGAGAGTTCCAGTTGCTCCACATCCTCACCAACACTTGGTACTGTCTATCTTTCCATTTTAGCTACTCTGATTGGTGGATGTGAAGTGGAACCACATTATGAGTTTAGTTTGCATTGTCCTGGTGGCTAATGAAGTTGAGTACAATTCCTTCTACTTATTGGCCATTTGTATACCCTCTTCTGTGATCTCTTTATATTATACGTGAACAAGAAATAGTATAAATATTTTCATCCCAAATTGTGGTATTTCCCACTTTTTCTGTGACTAGACACAAGAATCAGGAGCAGAAATGCCTTTGGCGTCTTAACATCTTTGTTATTGTGGCTATGAATCTCAGTGCATTTCTCTGCTTATTAAAAATTATTAAATGGCAATAGTGAGTCCTGTGAGATTACTTAAAGTACCACGTTGAGGGGATACTGCACTGTGGACATGGAAATATGGGGATGGAGGAAAAACTGCCATGTCAGGAAGGAGAACTTCTTCATCCTTTGACTTACTTGGAACCCCTAGACATTCCTCAGCCCTTTTCAGTAAAACAGGGGGTGCAAATTCCCTGAAAGTTCTGCACCCTCTTTCCAGCAACTATGGTCATAGATTCAGTGTGGTGGAATGATTCAAAAGTTCAGGGAAAGGGACAAGCTTCGAACATCCTCCTTGGAGAAACTCATCAGAACAGATGGGCAGCTCTCTTCTCATTAATACAGAGACTGCCATAAGATGCCTGACACTGTGGGATGAAACTTCCACTCAAAGCCTCTGTGAGTGTTTCTTAAGAGTAGAGTGGGACCCCTGGGCCCAGGAACCCCTAGAGGCGATAGGAATCTCCTGTTGTTTATGTGGTGTGCATGAGGAAATTCATGAAGCAACCTTTAGATGACTTAACAACGTACTGTTTAAATCTGGAGTTTCCCTAATTTGGCCATGGAAACTTCCCCACCCCCCCCACCCCCACCCCCCAAAGAGCATTTCTTCACAATTTGGTAGTGGCAAGAAATGCCCCAAAACCATGATTCTCAAAGGAGATGCTAGAATATTATGTGTGTTTGTCCGTTAAGAGATGCTCCAGGAATAAAAGGGTTCTGTGGTCATGAAAGTTTGGGGAACTTGTTTAAACAAAGTTAAAGTTGTTACTGCAGTATATTTGAGGCCCTTTAGCATGCAAACATGCATCATGACGATTCAGAGGTGTGCATTTGACACAGGTAAACCATATTTCCATCAATTTTTTGTTTGAGATTTCTGCAGTTCACAATAAAATAGGAATTTTGAAGTCTAATATTTGTGGTTTATTGGTGCCTGGCATGTTTATAATGACCATGTCTTCCAGTTGGGGAAATGTTCTCCTTGCTTAAGAAACTCTAAAACCAAGCTCCATTCTTTCTGTAAAGATCAAGTGAAAGGATATACAAACTGTCACCCATGATGCATTTCCACTTAGATCTGCAATACATGGGTATATATTTACTTTTTTAAAAAATTCTAAGATTTATAAACTCTCTGTACCCACCAAGGAACAACTCCCTTTTCCCCTTCCCAGTCTCCTAGTGACCTCTAGTCTACTTTCAATCTCTATGAATTATCTATTTCTAGCTATTTCGTATAAGTGGAATCCTCAGTATTTGTTTAATGTTCTCAGGGTTCATCCATGTTGTAGCATGTGTCAGAACCTTACTCCTTTTTACAGTTGATTGATATTCCACTTGTGTGTGTAGCACATGTTGCTCATCCATTCATCTGTCAATGGACATTTGGGTTGTTTCTACCTTTTGAATATTTTGAATAATGCTCTTGTGAATACTGCTGTGTAAGTATCTGTTCAAGTCCCTGTTTTCAATGCTTGGGGTATATACCAAGATATGGAATTGCCAGGTCATATGGTAATTCTGTTTAACTTCTTGAAGAACTGCCAAGCTGTTTTCCACAGCAGCTGCACCATCTTACCTTCCCTCTGGCAATGCATGGGAGCGCCATCTCTTTGCATCCTCTTCCAAACACTTATTTTCTTTTCTTCAATTTTTAATTTTAATTTTTTGAAAAAATAATAGCCATCCTTGTGCCATAAAGTAGTATCTTGTGGTAGATTTAATTTTCATTAATAACTTCAGAAAAGGCCCAGCTAACAGGTTGGTAGACTGCTCTGGTGGCACCTCCTAACTGTAAAAACAGGGCTCGATCTCTGACTACGATCCAGCCTCAGTGCTGCATCAGCAGCTCAGAGTGGAACATGTGAGAAGTTCAAGGCTGCCAAGAGAACCCGCCCCTGCCTCCCCAGCCTCGATTCCTGAAGCACCATCCAATTTTGTCACTTGGTTTCCCTTCATTTCTGTTTTCTTTGTCCCCAGCAGTTAAACCGTTAGCGGCGTTTCCCTCCATGGCTGGCTGCCCTAATGTCCCCATTGTATCTTTCTTGAGTGGTGGCCTTTTTAGACTGTGACTGCAGTGGCCCATTCTCCAGAGAGCCTAGGTCCCTGCAAGGAGCTTTGGAAGCCATTGGATTTCAATAGACGACAGGCAGGCTTTGATCTCTCCTTTTCAAAAGTATTTTATGACTCAGAAGGCTCAGTCATTGAGTTGTCTGTTGCTGGTCACTGCCTGCCCAGGAGTCTTTAGAAAGCCGCTTTCTGTTTGTAAAAGGGCTGAAGTTAAATGGCCTTCGTCCATGGCAGAAAGAAACAAGGCCCTGCTGCTTTGTAGGGCCTCGCTAGCTAGCAGGGGTTTGTCGAATTACATACACCCCCTTGAAACCTTTTGGTCACTTGAGAGGATCATGTGACATTAAGGATTAGACTGGTTTGTATTGACATGTTTTTGATGCAGCCTGACCTGAATTAGAGATGTTTTCTTAAGCTATTACTTGGTTCATCAAGGATGAAAAGACTTTTGGGGGGTGGGGACCTGAGGGGCAGCTCTCTGCTGTGTGCCCTCTTCGGACATGATTAGTGAAGAGGATTATTTGCTCGTAGCAACTCTTTTTTAAAACAATGGCCGAGGGTCTTGCCAGAGAGTCAGCCTCCACTGACTACGGCCAATCTGAGGGATGCCGACACGGGAGGCTGAAGGGCTGTCCTTCGCTCTGTCAGAGGCCGGCCACTGAGGACATGTGAAATTGAGCTCCTGTGCTGTCACTATTGGGCTTTCTTCATATCTCTGTGCCTCGGTTTTCTCGTCTGTAAAATGGCAGTGGTAATGCCCTCTTGTAGGATTGTGACTGTGAAGATTCCTGATGATTCCTGCTACATAGTCAGCCTACTGTTAGCCTGGCATGCAGGAGGAGATCCATTATTATTATCACTATTAATGATCCATTATTATTGAGTCCGGATTAAGAGAGAGGAGAGGGCTGGAGCCCACCCCTTGTTGCCTTCTCAACCTGTCAGAACCGGAAAAGAGCATGCAGGTTTCAGCAATCATCCATACGAGGATGTTTGGGGATTTTGTGGGGAACTGCTTTATCAACTATGAAGAAATAAAATGAGAAAATATTCAGAATCAAAGAGGAAGGATCAACAGATAGGTATGGATAGTGCAGTAACTCTGAGCTCAGACATAGTCAGTGTGAGCCCCAGCTCTGGACTTTACTGTGTGACCAAGTCAAATTATTTACCCTCTCTTTGCCTTAGCATCTTCATTGGCAAAATGAAGATAAAGATAGTTCCTCCTCCACAGGGTTCATGGTTGCTAATTTTGAAAGAAAAAGACAACATACAATGATTATAACAGTGCCTGGCACATAGTGATGATATTGGTAGTGTTGATAATGTAGTAATAATTTTTATTTCAGAACTTCTCTCTTTAAATGGGCTTTCAGACAGGTACATGGCGATCCTCCTTACAACCCACAGGCAGGAAAGAGTTTTAGCCTAGATAATAATAGCCAATATTTATTGAGCACTTATAATTCTTAAGACTGGAGCCATTGAGAGGAAGATTCAGCTAAATACAAACTTTAACTTTTATAGTATTCAACTGCTAGTTGGCCTATTGGTGTGTTTTAGTTTGCCAAAGAGCTGCCGATGCAAAGTACCAGAAATGGGTTAGCTTTTATAAAAGGGATTTATTTGGGGTTCCAAGGCTGTGAGAAGTCCCAGTCAGGGCACCAGAAGAGGTGCGCTCTCACCAAAGTCAGCTACCACGTGGCAAAGTAAGATGGCTGCTAATCTCTGCTGAGGTCTTAGCCTTCTGGGCTCACCATCTCCTCTTGAGCTGCTCTGTGGGCCCAGCCTCTTGGGGCTTCATGTGTAAGCAATCCTCTAGTCCTGTCTCACATGGCAGCATTAAATATGGCAGCTTCCTTTTCCTGTGTCTGTGTTTCTCTCTGTCTGTTTTTATCAGACCCAGGAAGAGGTCAGAGACTCGACATGAATCACACCCCACTGGTAGTCCATTCAAAAGCCCTTAAGTGATCTTATCAAGTAATCTAATCAAAGGACCCTCAACCAAATTTAATGCAATCAAAGGGTATCACATCCACAGGAATGCATTAGTTTAAAAACATAATCTTTCTCTTTTTGGGATTCATAAGCCCTCAAACCACCACAATATTCAAGGTCTA
>JAQZBX010061514.1:0-17085 GCA_029593785.1 Cabassous unicinctus
TTTCTGATAATCTACTTAATTAGTGCCATTGGTAATCTTGGGTTAATTATGCTAATTCAAATCAGTCCTCGGCTTCACACACATATGTATTTTTTCCTCACTCATCTAGCTTTTGTTGATTTTTGCTATACCTCCTTTATCGTTACCTGCTTGTGCCACACAGTTGTTTTGCTTTATCATGTTTGTGGTCTGTGAGATGCATATCCTCTCAGTCATGGCCTATGATAGGTACATGGCCATCTGTAACCCTTTAGTCTGTACCAGTGTCATGAATAGAAGGGTTTTTATTCAAATGGTGGTTGGTACATATTTGCATGGATTTTCTGTGGGACTCCTACAGGAAATTCTTACCTTCCACTTATCTTTTGAATATAATAAATCATTTCTATTGTGATGATGGTCCTTTGGTTGGTCTGGCCTGTCACAAAACCCATTACAAAGTTATCAAAGAACTGATATTGTTCACATTTGCTGATTTCAACACTCTCTTTTCTCTTTTCATTGTCCTCATTTCCTACATATTTATTCTATTTGCCATTCTGAGGATTAATTATTCAGAAGGCAGACAAAAAGTCTTTTCAACTTGGGGATCACACCTGACTTCCATAATTATATTTTACGGGACTATCATCTTCATGTACATGCAGCCCAAAAGAAGCCATTCTCTTAATACTGACAAATAGCTTCTGTTTTCTCTATTGTGGTAATTCCCATGCTAAATCCTTTAGTTTATAGCCTGAGGAACCAGGAAGTGAAAAATGCTTTGAGGAGTATTATGGAAAAGATGTGCTATTCTATTAAATAAATTACCTATGATTAACTGAGAGCCCTCTAAGTAGAGAAGAGAAACAACATTAAAAAATCAAGTTTTCTTCATTAATATACAATTATTAACAATTTTTTGAAATTTATAATACTATAAAAGTAAATATGGAGGCAGAATTTGCATTGATATTTGATTTTATTTTTATAATTTTGAAAATCATCATTCCTGATGATAGGGAAAGACATGAGAATGAAATAAATAAATTTGCACATAGTAGGTTAAATTTTGTTCCATATAACATAAAAAAATCATTTTTAAAGCTGCTTTGACTTGAATGCTTCATTTCATGAACCTTACATTAGTAAAAAATGCATTCACTTTAAATGGCTAAATCAATATTAAGCCATTAATGTTGTCTATGAAGTATCTACAGACACTACTAACCCAAATCCTGGTAAGCTGACCCTGAAAAGAATTGCAGGTTTTTATCACCTGACAGAGACACCTGCATTCACAGAGGAAAAGTTAAAAATAATAAAAGAGCAAATCAAATATTAACAAAGGAGACAGACATGCCCTTCAAGTCAGAATAAGATCTGTAGATTAGAAAATAATTACAATCAATTTTAACTTGCTATTTTTAGTAACAGCACAGTGGTCATTTAAGAGACTATGCTTGTTTTTAGCAAACACTTATATAAATGGTGTGAAGAGCCATCCCTCAAGTTATTCTTGAATAGTTCAGGAAAAATACAATGTGATAAAATGTTAACATTTGGGGAATCAGGGTGAAGTCTTTAAAGGAATTCTTTGTAAAATGTTAGCATCTTTTCTGTAAGTCTGAAATTATGTCAAAATAAAAAATTAAAATAAGAAATAAGTCCTTCAGAGTTTATTGCTTAATTTTAATTTAATGATACAATTGATCAATATATTTTTAAGATAGTTCTTATTTTGGTGCCCAAATTTCAAATTCTGTGTAACTTTAAAATAGTAGATCTTTTACAAATAATTCTTACAAGCAATATATATTCTTTAACAACATAAATAAAACACCCATTTGTCTGCCATAAATCTTTTTTAAAATTTTTTTAGTTTTTAAAAGATATTTGCATTACATAAATATTACACAAAAAATATAGGGATTCCCATATGCCCCACTTCCCACCCCTCCCACAACCTCCAACAAAAACATCCTTCAATAGTGTAGCACAAACATTACAATTGATAAACACAACCTGGGGCTTTGCCATTAACCATGGACCATATTTCACTTTGTAGTCTACACTCTCTCTACACAGTTCTGCATGTTATGTGATGATATAAAATGACCTATATCTGTCTTTGCAATGTCACTCAGGAAGAATCCCAAGTCCTGAAAAAACCCCCGTATTACAACTTTTTTTCCCTCTCCCTGCCCCCAGAGCCTCCAGTGGCCACTGGCTCGACATCAATGTTGTCATTTCTTCCACTGGTTGAATCACAATATGTCTACAGTAGAATACCAGTAAGTCCACTCTGGTCCATAGCTATTCTCCCAATCCTGAGGATTCTGTGATGGTTATTTCCACTCCACCTCCAATTGCAAGGGGGCTTACTTCTCATGGGGAAAATGCATGGGACTATCCTGCCTGCAGCTGCAGACTCTCTCCATTCCCTGGGATGGCCATTGTCCATCACCATCTAACCACCAGTTGTCCTGGATGAGCCCAATGAGCTGTAGTGTAGGTATTGCAGCTCCACCGAGATTCCAGGCCCAGCTGGCAAATGGACAGCCCAAAGACTCGAGTCTCTGGACATACACCTACAAACTCCAGCACCAAGTTTAGGTTTAAATAGAAGGGACAGATGAGCCATGTGCAGGGAAGACATAATTGAGTCCAGCCCTGTCACTCTCAGGAGCACAAACTCCAAGTAGGGTCCACTGGGATGGCACCAAACTCTGGAGCCATCTGCCCTGACCATGGGACCTCAATATCTCTAGAGCCCTCAGGAGTCTCTATTTGGGGTAGTATCCACTTTGGAAGTCTACAAAATCTGGCTGAGATGTGCATAAACATTACCTCTGAGATACCTCCTGACTCACTTTGAAGTCTCTTAGCTACATACACTCATTTCCTTTACTTTTTCCCCCTTTTATTCGAGATCTTTTTCCAGTTGTATTGCTAGTTGGTACTTGGTAACAATCCCTCAGTGCCAGGGAGGCTCATCCCCGGGTGTCATGTCCCACACTGGGGGAAGATAATGCACCCATATGCTGAGTTTGGCTTAAAAAGAGGACACATTTGAGCAACAAGGAGGCTCTCAGGAGGCAACCCTTAGGCACACCATAACAATAGGCTAAGTTTCAATTTCAAGAGCAAAGACTCATAAGCCTAATCATCAATATCAAGGGCCCATCAGTGGATCATCCTTTTTTCCCAGTCACTGCCCCAGGACTTGGGGGACTGTTGCTGCTCCCTTAGAGAATGTGGCTGAGCTCTCTAGGGCAGGAATTCAGTATTCTTTTGTTTATTGTGTGGGTCTCCACCCACTGTGACAATGCCCCATGAACATTTTTATATATCTTATATATAAGATGAACTTATATAAGATATTATATACTCAGGTGAACTTCCTCCCATGCATCCCCCATCCCTGACACCCCACACCAATGATCCACCCCTGCCCCAGTTGTAACCTTTCTGTGATCCAAAGCCTCTTCAATGATGAAGCCAGTAAAATAGCCAAATATAATTAATAGAAAAATGAAATAATCATGATAATTTTAAATATAAGGGATAAAATATATTAAAAATTTTTTTAAAATTAAATTAAATTAAAAGATTGCGATATAAAAAATGAAAAATATTTAAAACATTAAAAAATTGTTTTGACATTTTGCCTTTCATCATTGCAATATCTGGTGTCCTGTCTGTATCATGGTACCTTTCCCCACTCATTCCCCAGTGTTTCATTATTTTTCATTTTGTTTGCAAAGAAGTTTTGGTTCACAGCAAAGTCACACACAGAATACAGGAGACTCTCATATGCCCAACATCCTTCCCCTTTCCTTCCCCCCATATTAATACCTTTTTATATGTGAATGGTAACATTGTTATAACTGATATACAAATAGTGAAACGTAGCTACTAAACATGGTCAATGGTCTACACCACAGTTTACATTTTATACCATACACTTTTATAAATTTTGATGATATTTACCATGTCCTGTGTCCATCACTGCAAGACCATGCAGAACAATTCCACTGACCACTAAATACCCTTGTTTGATCTCCTCTATTCCTCCCTCCTCATTCCCCAGGGCCCATGGCGACCCCCTGGCTTGACTCAGATGACAAGATTCATAGTTATATGCAAGAATACTGACACACTGATCTGTCCTCCCCAATTAGGAGCCGTCCTTGCTTTTAAGAGTCTCCTGCCTGTCCACTTCTGAACAAATCGGTGCTCCTGAGGATGGGAATTCAACACCCTCCTGCTCATTTTATGGGTCTCCACCCACTGGCACCACACATCACGACAGAATGATCAGTCACACACTCCCCAGAAGACCACTCCAGGTGCTCCCCATCCCGAATGACCCCCATCCAACACCCCAAACCCTGACATATTGCCGCAAGAGCATTCCCAACTTTGTACTTTCAAACACATTCCCGCCAATCTCCAGTGTTCACCTGGTCCCTCTCCCAACCATCTCCCCAGTACGCTGGACCTTCTATCCCACCCTTCCCAATCTACCCACCTGTCAACCCTGATAATAAAATTAGCTCTTTCTTTAGGAGAGCTCATTACTGAGTTGGTATTTTCACCTGCCACAAAGTAAAACAATATACCATACCTTTTTAGAGAATGCTAAGTCACAATTTTGTCTTTTGATGCTTAAAATGACCTTAATTTTTGTTAATAATTTTGTAATCAGTCAGAAAGTTATGAGAGAGACCAAAAGCAGGCAAATGATATATGTTATCCTGTAGCCTCAAATTTCAAATTTAGCTGATGAATTGCGTTTTAGTTTTGGCTATGTAATCTCACTCTGTTAACTCATAGCATTGTAGCTTAGCATAGTTACCTGTTACCCAGAAACTGTCTTTAGTCACAAAGTAAATTTCTGCTTGTCTTTTCCCTTATCTACACCAAGCAAGTTCCTGTTTTCCACTCCTTTCTCTTTGTCTAATCCTGGCAAGATTGGGGAATTTACAAACAGAATGGGAGAACTGAAAACAAATATTGAGAATTAACAAATAACTATAATCACTGAATTATTACACAGAAGATTTCTTTATAAATTTATTTATTTGGTTCTAAATATCGAGTTTTATTTTTATAGCTGTGTAATAGCTATAAAAAATAGCTATCTTTTAACTGGTAACTAGTTCACACTGGTATTCTCCCTTATCTTATCACCCATGCTTATAGCCCCTTGATGGCCCATTTTGTTCAGTTTAGTCAGGATTTACAATTTTTAGCTTAAGTCTCCTTAGTCATTATCTTATGTGGATTGAACTATTTACAACCTTATGTATTACCTCAGACAAACTTTCTCAGTTCCTAATGGATGTTAATTAAACAATTTATGACCTAGTTTCTAACCTGTAACCTAATGTTTACCCTAGCCAGCCTCTGGGGCCTGCCCTTACACATTTCTAATTAAACAAATCAAACAATATCCCTTAAGATGCCAATATACCTATCACCATCTACCTTTGAAAATAGTAAAATCCCTAGCCATCTTCGTTCAGGGAGAGAGATTGGAGATTTATTTCCTCACCTCCATTAGCTTAATAAATCTCTTTCCCTTGTGTGATCAACGTTTGTGTGGACTTCAAATTTTTGCACCTGTCAAGAACATAGGGAACTCGTGTTAGTCCCCTAAAGTTCCAGGCAAGGTACTGAAACAGATAAATACCTGTTCATAAGGATTCAACTCTTCATTGAGGCACAAGTCATGAATTTGGATCTTTCAGATTCAAATAGTTATCACAAGTTTGGAATTCAGGTACATTGCATGCATGATGGAGAAAAATGAGACTCTGTATCTGTTATAGTCATTTTCACTGTTTCTGAGCTGAACTATGCTCTTACTAGAGAAAGTTTTGAATCACAAACACCACTAGTCTGAGTTCTGGCCATGGCCATTGCCATTTCAACTGCTGCCAATTCCCCTGTGCTAATGTCAAAAGTATTTTGTACTCCACAGATTTTCTCTAATGTGTTACATGGAATATTAAGCCCCTATCATGATACATAAAACAGGGGTTAAATGTTCAGGTGGATTTCTGAAATATATTATACTATAGCCTTTTGCTTGAAGACACAACTCCCAATAGGGTAAAAGAGTAGCTGAAAAAGTCTCCTTTTAATTTGCATAATCCTCATTTTGCAAATATTTTTGACAGCATGAAAACTTTTCAGAAAACTCTCCTTCCAACATTCTGAGGAAAGTCCATTTTGGACCCCAGATCCCACTTGTGTAATCTAACAGATCCTTATCAGAATGATAGTTTTCTTGTCATAAAATGAAATGTTTAATCCATTAATATGTATGAACCTTCTCTGCATTGACTGTTTGAGTTCACCAAAAATTATAAAGACTATATGTTTATCTCTCTCTCTCTCTCTCTCTCTCTCTCTCTCTCTCTCTGTGTGTGTGTGTGTGTGTGTGTGTATACATATTTAAATATTTCCATAGTTAAAGTTTAGCTGTAAAAACCATCAATTCTATATGTAATAGAGGAGGGGAGAAAGCATCCACCTGAGAGCCTCTTTGAACTTAAAAATAAAACACCAAGGGATACCATTTCTGACTTAAGAGAATATAAAATGAAAATATTTGATTAGCCTGAAGGGAAATTGGGAACTTGATACAATGCTGAGAGAAGTGGAAAAAAATACCTCTTTAGAAGGATAATTGGCAATATCTAGCAAAATTGCAGCAGTCAACCATCCCACTTCTTAGAAAAATATCCCAAAGATACATTGACACCAATATAAAATAACACATGTACAAGGTTATTCATTGGAATATTATTTACATAAGCAATACATTGGTACACAAATATTCATTGATATGGAGAAGCTTTCCCAGGAACAAGGAAAATTTCTTGGTATGATATATAGTGATCATCAGACTATGGTATTTCAAATAAAAAAGAGAAATGAATGAATAGTATACTTCATGCTGTGCAAGAAAAATGGAAGATTAAAGATATATATGTATATTCATTTTGTGTTTAATTTAAAATAAGCATTAGGATGATAAGTAAAATGAATAAAAAAGGATTACCTTTAGAACAAAAGGGGAATAGAAGGGTACAAACAAGTATGAAGGTCAATCTTTTTTAATATACCTTGCTAAGTAGTTTTGATTTTGGAAGCATAGTAAAGTTCTTCATAATTAAAAAGTAAATAAAAAATGAAAAATTTAAATAATTGTCCATACTAAAAACCTTCAATTGTTTCCCAAACAATTGAAAAAAGTCAAAAAGTCAAAGGACTAAATTGAACTATAAAGTTCTTAATAATCTGGCCCAATGTTGACTCTTGGACCTTGCTGCCTACTCCTCTTTCTTATTCTCTGCTCTGACTTTCATGTTGTCCCTCAAAACAGCATGATTATCTATATACATGGTCATGTGATATGCAAATAGGAAATGTTTTAATTCTTCCATTCCAGTTTGGATATCTGTTATTTATTCCTCTGTTTGGTCTTTGCAAGTTCTTCACCCTGATATCCTCTTTCCCAGATATCAGTTTTCTCTTTCACTCTTGTGCCAATCTGGGTTAAGCCCCAAAGGAAAATGTATTCTAGAATAAAATGGCTTATTATAAGAATTATGTTTGATACAAATATTGGCTCATATCATGAGTGAAGAGTGGGGTAGCAGCTAATACAGGGCTAGAATAACTGCAGCCCAAAGTGAAGTGGAACAGAGTGAAATCTCAGCCTAAAACCCTGAAGCAAATTCTCAAAGCTCTCCAGGAAAATGAACTAACAATGCAACCATTGACAATAGCAGATTTACTTGAGATTTTAGTTGTTGTTTTAGCTTATTTCTTTTACTTGTTATTGTAGTTCTTATTTTATGCTAACTGGGAGATTTTTAACACTGCTGTATCCAGATGCTTGGCCCTCATTTACAGCCCATTTGTTTAGCATTTACAGCCCTCATTTACAGCCAGTTTTTGTTTACTCCAGCTCCCTTTTATCAATTTTCAAGGGTTTCTCCAGCCACACTTCCCACTCCCTATTAACATAAATGAAACTGAACCAATCAATATATGCCAACTTAAATAACTTTACTATCTCCACCTCCCTTTGCTTGACTCTCATAAAAAAATTCATTTTTTAAACTTACAACTTTTCAAGTAAAACAAAACAAAACAGTCTTACATCACCCTTTGCACAGCCTGATCTTCCATCAGGGATGGATGTTCTCCCATCCATGCTTAGAATGAAGCAGTAAAATTCCATAGTTTAACATCAGTATCTGAAAAAAACCCCAAAACCCTAAACTCTTTAGACTCAGGCAGACAGATTGGAGCTTTAAATCCTGCCTCCTTGTGTGGTTGCCTCACAATAAACCTTCTTCCCTCAAAATCTTGGTGTATAGTATTGACTTCTGTGCATATCATTCAATGAACCCTTTCTCCATAACAACAAGAATATTTGAGAAAGCTCAACTTTCTGAGTTTATGGTAATAAAGCAGGTGCTTCTTGAATCCACAGAAAGGAGCTGATGTGAATCTCACTTCTATCTGTCCACAGATCAGATTGAAACACCACCAGGAAATAGTGGCTCCTACTACTCTAGTACTTTCCAAATATATCAAAAGTTTCTCTCATTCTCAAACTCTAACATGACACCTTATTTGGAAGGAGATTCTGGAAAATTAAAGATACTAACTTCTCTGCAATTTATAGGATATTTAGAAGGTATTGAAGGTAATTGTATTCATTTTTTATTGCTACCATAAGAAATTACCAAAAACATAGTGACTTAAAATGACACAAATTTATCTCACAGTTCTGTAGGCCTGAAGTTTAGGTACAGTGTGGTTTGGCTGCTTAGAGTCTCAAAAGACTGAAACAAACTGATAGCAGGGCAGCACTCCTTCAGGAGTCTCTAGGGAAGAACAAAATCCCTTATTCATTCATGTTGTTAGCAGAATTTGTGGTTAGAGGACTGAGATCCCCTTTTCAGTGCTGGTTATCAGCTGAAAGTTTTTTCCCATGTTCTAGAGGCCACCTTCATGACTTGATTTATGGTAGTGTTCTTCTATCTTTGAAGTCAGCAACAGCAGGCTGATCTCCAATTACACTGCAAATATCCTTTGCTGCTTCTTTTATAACATCTCTCTGACTCCAGCTGGGAAAAGATCTCTTCTTTTATGGCACTTGTACTTAGATTGGACCTAACTGGTTAATTCAGGATAATCTCTCCTATCTCAGGATCTATAAACATAATCATATCTGTAAAGTCCCTGATTTGCTGAATTGGTTTATCAGTCCTAGTCTTTTTGTTGTAGATTTTTTTGAGGATTATCTATATATAGGATCATGTGATATGCAAATAGGAAATGTTTTAATTCTTCCATTCCAGTTTGGATATCTGTTATTTATTTTTCTTGCCTAATTTCTCTACCTAGTCCTTCCAGTACAATATTAAATAACAGTAGTGACATTAGGCATCCTTGCCTTGTACTTGATATTAAAGGGAAAGCTTGTAGTCTTTTACCATTGAGTAGGGTAGTTGTGTGGTATTTTCCTATATGACCTTTAATATGTTTCTTTCTATGTATTAATTTTCCTCACTCTTAATATCTTAAAATTGTATGTCTCCAGAAAGCCTTAGCCATTTGTACTTTGCTTATGACTTAGATTTCTCAGGAACCCAGGCTAAAACAGAATTATAAATACACCAAAAGTGCAAAGTTATCTTAAAAGTTATAAAATGGTATGCAATGTTTCATTTTATGGAAGAGAAACATGCACCCTGGAGTTGATAAATGTCTTGCACAATCTTTCCCAGGGATAAAGATGGAAATTGGAACTACCAAGGTTAAAATGATGCTTTGAAATATGATTAGACTTGATTGGAGTGGTCAAGAATATGGCTTCTTGAAAAATTGGGAGATTCTCTGAGATGCTTGGATTTTAAAGCACTAAAATCAAAGAAGGAAAACAGACAAAGCAAATAAAAGGTGATATAGTATATGCTAACCATGGCTTCATTTAGAGACACTGTTACTTTTCTATATGAGATATCTCTGTACAGTAAATACAGAAACATCAGGCTTCAGAAAATAGCAGACTTGTGACACAGCAGATCACATGGCTCTAATTGATAATCACCATCTCTCTCCTCCACCACCCATTCTAGCTCTGCCTTATCCTCGGCAACATTTTGGTAGGATTTTGTTTTTTGCTTTGTTTTGTTTTTGTTTGTTTGTTTTTATCCTCTTCACCATGGAATCTAAGACCTCCATTGCCCTGTTTGTAGAGTGGTGATTGTTGCAATTATAAATGTATCATTATCACCAAGCATAGAAATGTTATGATATGCCTCAGTAAATCCCCTGAATTCTAGTTACATTCATTCCTGTCTACAGTATGTGGTAGAAATACTAACTTTCATTATAATGGAGATGATTACTCAACCAATAAAGTAACTCCTTTCTATTCCTTCTGATCCACTGGCAAAAGGAACACAAAGAGCCGAGGTAAAAGTCATGGTCTGCAGTTCAATGAGACCTCTACTCTGTCCCATTCCAGAAGTGTTCCTCTTAGGGACAGATTAATGAGCTGACAGATTCTGAAACTATGGAGATCATAAGTACAAATTTCTCAGTAAGTCATTCGTTTTGATGATGGGATGTGTCACTTCTATTTCTACTTCTTGATTCACAGTACCTTAAGTTCTAGCTATGTCAGATATAACACCATTTATTAGGCACAGATTCAATGCAAGCACCCTATCCTAGAAGACAGTGTCCCAATCCAATTACAAGGGATTTCCTCTAAGCTGTTGACTTAACTTAGAATTTCTAAGACTAATTTTTAAATTAGGGAAGTTGTTTCTGTGTGATGGGATACATGATAAAATCAGTTACAACCAAAGTCACATACCCATTATTATAACCACCATTAATTTAAATGCATTTCTTTGGCTCAAATCACAATATATGGAATATAATGTCAATAATTAAAGTGTTCTGTGAGACCACTAATAGTTATGCTGGCAAAAAGCAGTGCAAGCAGAAAAAGCACATCCTTAGCAAGACTTTATGTAATTGCCATAAGGACAAATTACTTCCCTCTCTAAAGCAGAACTTATTTGATGAGATCCATATTCCATTATGTTGTTGGTTGGTGTTACTGATGAATGGTGCCATTTTGAAGACCCAGAGATTGTCTTTGCTGCTGATAAGCTGAGCACTGAAAGGTGACAGTAGGTAGATCTGCACTGGTGAGAGAAAACACATTTTCTTTTCTTGGTCCCATGATTTCATGGACACATTTTTAATGTGGTGGCAATTAATAAGTAAGCCTGGCTGATATCCAGTGGCCAAGTCATTCTTGTAAAATTCCTTGTTGGTAGATTCTATATGGTAGGAATTAACATTAGACACCAAGATTGGCATGCTATGTGTTCACATCTGTAAGTCCATCCATATACTTCTTTACCAGATCACTGTCTACCACTTTCCAGATGTTCTGTTCTTCTAAACCAAGTTAGTCATTTCTTCCCAATATTCAATCTATCTATACTTCTAGCCATGCTTTGCTCTATACAAAGAGAATATCAAGAATATTACTCAAAGCTTTACTCACAGGAAGGATTTAGTCACTCTCTTTCAGGGTCACAATTGATGGGGCTTTATTTAATAAGTTTTAAATTTATGTCTGACTTATTGCATAGGCCTGTCTGTGAACAAGGTCATAGAAAATGGCCATATTCCACCCTGTAAACTTAAGGCATTAGCTGAGGGAGATTTGTTACAACAGAAGTAGATATCATGTGAATCTGGGCCAACATCTATTTATATAATCAATTGATGCCTTTGAACCTTAATGTAACAGTTACACAGTGATTGTCTCTACACTAACCAGAATGTAGGACACATGGCATCCATAAACATCTATTTATCCTCAAAAGGTCACATGGCCTTTTTGAGATGCTGAGTATCAACTAAGACTCACTAGCATGTCAGAAGCTATTTCTCAAAAAGAAGGTAATCTTTTGCATTAGATGACATAACCTTGCTCTGGAATCTTAGGCATCTGTGCTGAAACTTGCCCATTGTAGCTTCACAGATACCTGCACAGCATCTTTACTCATCATGTAATATGCCAGCACATTTGGATTAACTATATTATACATCTCAGTTAGCAGCACAGCTTTCATTGAAGCTTGGACCTGCTACAGAGGTCCTTCCATTTTATATTCCACTCACAACTGGCATTTTTCTGTATTACTCAGTTCTAAAAATTATGAATTAAAATACTCTTAAACTGAGTGACTTTTTTAAAAAAGCAGCCTCTTATTATTTATTATGAGTCAGAGCTCAGGTGGGAGATTTTTCTATTCTGAGCCAGATTTAGTTATCTTGCCTGGCCTAACTTAAGAACCTGCAGACAGCTAATGAGTTGCCTGGGAGCAGGCTGAGAAACTTGACTCAGCTGCACATGCTCTATTATCTGCCAATGGGCCAGCATGGGTTTGTGGTTCTGGCAAAGGGAGAAGAGCAAGACAGGAAGCTGAGACATCCTAGAACTTTTACAAGCCTCTGTTTGCATAAAGTTTGTTACCAGAACATTGTACACACAAGTCAATGACTGAACCCAGAGGCTGAGAAGGAGATGACCACAGATTTAAAAAGAAAATAAATGGTTAAAGAAAGACCTTTAATTGAGAACATTAATGAAACCACTCTACTAATAAGTGTGCTAAAACATCATTCCCCAGTATAACATATGAAGTTTCCAAAGTCTGTATATGTTTATATCCAAATTGCTGGTGTTTTTCTTAGGGAAGGATCAGCAAAATAGCAAAAATATCCTTTATGATTTGGGAATGTCCTGCTTCAAGGGCATCCAACTCATTTCAATCGAGAGACTCAGGATCTATGAACTAGATTAATTTTGTAAACTCTTTGGGGAAATGCAATTTTCTACTGTCATTGTAGTTATAAGCTTCCTGTCCAGCTCCATATTTTTTCTACCTATACAAATTGAACATCTAAGCTGCCCATCTGTCTTAACCCAAGATACCATTTTCCATAACCCATCATCATAGAACCTTTCAGGTCGAGCACCTTAATTCCAGCCCAGTCAGGTCCTGTAGCCCAATATCAATATTGCATCCCCTTTGCCACTGCCATTCTGGAATTCCAACATCTGCACAGGTATTAGGGAACAGAGGGTCCTGCTTCATATACCATAAATAGTTGCTGAAGACGATGGCCATAACCAGACCTCAAAAAAAATTATCAGTTCCCCCATCAATATATTCCTTATTGCCCAGATAAAGTGTCTTCTGCAATTTCTTCAGAAATATAGTCAGATAAGGAGGCTTCAATTTTCACATAATAAATTCATTATTATATTCCTACATCCCTCAATCTTCTCCCTGTTTCTTCATTACTATGCAAAAAGATGATCTGGCATATCTACTACATTTACTATAGTACATCTATAAGTATAGGGTTTAAGGAGCCATACCAAAAAATTGTTAGGACAAGTGTCAGATATTCTTGCCAAAATATTGCATCCTGAATGGAGGAGAGCCCTTATGTCAATGAATTCTCCTCTGTCCATCCATAATTTCTATACTGTTGCAAGAATATGTAGATTCACTTTCACAAGTATTTCCTGAATATGTATCAGTACAAATTAGTCAGGTCTTGCAGTTCTGTTGCTTTAGACTATTTCTTTTCATAGCAGTCTACGTACTTCCACACTCTGTGCTAAGCCTTGGCTCTGTTTATTTAATCTCTGTTTTTGTCAATTGTGTCAACCCATATTCCTCAGAATTCACCATCATCTTTTGAATGCTCTTAATCCTAGTGCGTATCAGTCTCCCATTGTTTCTGGCATTTCATTCCATCTTTGATATGAAGTTTATTAAATTTTCCTTTCTAAATGCATTCCTTTTATTAATCCACTGTGGTGGGTTTAATTATGTACCTCAGCAGAAAAAAATAAAAACACTTTCTTAATCCTAATCCATTCCTCCATTCCTGTGAGTGTGAACCCATTGTAAGAAGTACCATTTGAAGATATTAATTTTAGCTAAATTGTGGCCCAACTGAATGAGGATAGGCTTCAATCCTATTATTGGCATCTTTATGAAGAGAAAGCCAATGGAGGAGCAGAAGCTGGAGTCAACAAAATCTGGATGAGAAAAGAAAGGACATCACCACCTGGTGAGGAAAAACCAAGGAACTTCAAGGACTGCTGGAGAACAGGCAGATACCATCCCCAGGAGGAAGCAAGTCTTTTATCCTCTGAAACCATGAGCCAATAAATTCCTGTTATAAAGCCAGTCCATCACAGGATATGTGTCTTAGCAGATAGGAAAATAAGACACCCACTAAACAAGAAAATAAAGTATTTGTCTTAATAATCATTCAAAAAGCTTTAGTCGATTCTATTGCAACAATTTGAGATTACACTACTTAAAAAATACTTACAGGCTCAAGATAGTTTTATATTTTGTTATCAATATTGAAAAGAGAAACTTGAAAATATTGATGATGATATTTTGTTTTGTCTGGACTTAAGAGATGTTCCACTGCTTTATTTATATTTAATATATGTTTAATTAAAAAAAAATCTTCAACTACAGCAGTAGCCAAAGTTATTCAAAGAGATTTTTCTATTCACTATATCCACTTTTCATTTCTCATTTACTTTTTAGCCTTTCCAATATAGCTTCTCTATCTATATAGTACTATACCAAACAAAGTATTCCTATGCTTTCAAGTTTTTTCTAGATCAACATATTCAATAGACACTTTAGAATATTCATGTTAATTGAAAATTCTACAAGGAAACATACAAGAAAGTTTGTGCCATTTGCAAAAATGCTTTAAATAAGATATAGCAAGCAGATAATATAAAAGTAAAGGTTAATAAAATGGAATTCATCAATGCTAAAAATTTTGACCAGAAGCAAGTTTGAATGGTACTGTATTACGGCTCATAGTGGTATTGCATCAAACATTTTGTAATCTAACATTCTCACTTTACCAATCAGGAAATTCACTTTTATCAAATGGTTTCCCTGAACTGCTACTAAATATAATACCCAAAACTGAACATTTATTTTAATATTTTCATAATTGTAAAATAAAATCAATATGAAAGCACAAAATTATATCAAATATAACAATTTATACAAGCAATTATAGCAATTTATCAAATCTCTCTCCCATAAAATATCATTAAATTATTCCCCTACTCTTGATTCTATTATTGGCTAATAAAAAAAAAAGTGATCTACCATTTCAAGTAATTTTCCTTAGTCTAAAAGGTAAGGGAAATCGAGTTTGGTCCCCAAACACCAAGCTTTAAATAATTTCCTTTTCTTGAATATATTATTACGTTGTTTTTTACTATTTGTTAAAAATGATGTAGTACAAGAAAAATGTTTCAGAGAGACTAAAATATCCCACACAAACTGTTACTTAATACTCATATAATTTTATATGTTATTGGCTTCACAAAGGTTCCTTTAAGGTGTTCTGGATTATTTCTTAGTTTATTGTTGGACTGAAAAGCAATATATTGAATCTTGAACGGCATCAGGTAATAGAAAAAATTACACTCAAGCTATCATGGTTGGAAAGGCTTTGGAGTTACACAAATAAAACTTTGACAAGTACCTGCCTTCCTCCAGCATCCAATAACATGTTTCTTGCTTCATCTGAGAACTCATCAGAAGTGCCTTTAACATTGGTATTTCTAACAATATCTTGCTCATGATGTAAAAGTTTCTATCGTCTTAAAGAGCTCTCCTCATTTCTTCTTGAGCCCTCATCCGAACTGACTTTAATATCCTTATTTTTGTCATATTTCAACCAATCTCTTCAACACGATCTAAGCTTTTCTATCAAGCACTTCAAAATTCTTCCAGTCTCTACCCACTACACAAATCCAAAGCCATTTCCAAATTTTTATGCAATTATTGAAGCATAAAATAATTGCTGACTTCCTGGTACCAAAGTCTGGCTTAGTATCCTATAGCTGCCATATTAAAGCATCATAAGCCAGGCGACTTAAAACAACCAAAATTTATTGTCACACAGTTCTGGAGATTAGAAGTCCAAAATCAAGTGTTAGCAAGGCCATGCATTCTCTGAAACCTGTACAGGAGAACACTTCCTGCCTCTTCCTAGTTTCTGGTGCTTGCTGACAATCCATGACATTCCTTGGTTTGTTGATGCATCATTCCTATCTCTCTTCTCCTTTTGCTTAACATAGCCTTCTCACCTGTTATATGTCTGTTCCTGTGTCCAAATTTCTTTTACTTAAAAGTACACAATTCATATTGTATTAAGAGCCCACTGCAATTAAGTTTGGACTCATCTTAACTAGTCAAATTTTCAAAGACCTTAGTTTCAAATATAGTTACATTCATGAGACCAGGAGTTAGGATTTTAGCATGTATTTTTGGAGGACACAATCAATTCCACCTATAACAATGATCATAGAATTATCAAGTGATCTCATGAATCCCTATTGTCCAGATACGCTATTGCTGGACCATTGTGCTTCTAACTTTTCATGTCAATCATGGTTAATTATCTGAGCCAGCACACTAAATCCTTCCCTTACCTGCTGGTCCAATGGCATGAGGTAGTTACAGATATCAGTTTATTAAAAAAAAAACATTTTGTGACCTGGTAGAAACATTTGTCATTCTGGAACCACAAGTTTATAATCAAGCAGAGCCTAACATTGTGAGAATAGGAAGCAAAAATTCTGAAATTGGGTCTCATAGGGTATAAAATTGAGAAGAGATGGAGTGGATTGGGCTCAAGTGGTTGAACACCTGATTCCCAGGTATGAGGGTCTGGGTTCAATCCCTGTTATCTCCTAAAAAATAAATAAATAATAAAAGTTGAGAAAAGCTAATCCTACTACTATTTCTTAGGTTCCAGAGCCATGATTTTATGTTATTAGATATACTTTAACCTATATTGCTATTAGTGCAGAACCCACAGTTTAACTTAAAGCATAGTGTTCCAACACAGAAAGGTAGTCTGAACTGGTGACTTAGTTGAGCCATCAATAGTCCATTTCAATTTTCT
>JAQZBX010061515.1:0-17084 GCA_029593785.1 Cabassous unicinctus
TTTTTTTTTTTTTTTAGACCTTGAACAAGATTCATATTGGGTTGTCTTTGAATGATTGGTAACATTTACTTGTGAAGTCTTCTGGTCCTGAGATTTTTATTTTTAATTGGTTTTTGATGACTGCTTCAATCTCTTCTCTTGTGATTGCTTTGTTGAGGTCTTCTATTTTCTTTGGGGTCAGTTTAGGTGCCTCTTGTGTTTCTAAGAATTAGTCCATCTCCTCTACATGGTCTTGTTTATTGGCATACTACTGTACATATTACTCTCTTATGACCTCCCTTATTCTACATGGTCACTGGTAATGCCTCCCCATTTCTGAATTTACTTACTGCATCTTCTCTCTACTTCCTTTGTCAGTCTAGCTAAGCATTTGTCAATTTTGTTGATCTTCTCAAAGAACCAACTTTTGGTTTTGTTCATTCTCCCTATTGTTTTGTTTTCTTGATTTTATTTATGTCTGCTTTGATGTTTACAATTACTTTCCTTCAGCTTGCTTTGGGATTCATTTTGTAGTTTTTCTAGTTCCTACACATGTGCAGTTAGATATCCAATTTTGGCTCTCTTTTTCATTTTTTAATAATTTTTTTTCTCTTTTTAAAGAAACTTTTGTTTATATAAATGTTACAGAAACTTTTAAAGGATTCCCATATGACCCAATCCCTCCCATTTCCACACTTTCCCACATTAACAACATCCTTCATTAGTGTGGTACATTTGTTATAATTGATGCACCCATATTGAAGCATTGCTACTAAGCATGGACTACAGTCTACATTATAGTTTACACTTTGTCTCACACAATTTTGTAAGTTATGACAAAATATATGATGGCATGTAATCATCACTTCAGTGTCATACAGGACAAACACATTGCCCACAAATGCTCCCATAATACAACTATTTTTTCCTCTCCCATCCCTCAGAACAATGATAAGAATTGTTCCATTTCTAGAATAATAAGCCTATTGTAAAAAAAAGTATGTCTACTCTAGTCCATTGTTCATTCCTCAATCTTGAGGATGTTGGGAAATAAGCATTGAGGGTTATTAATTTCCCTCTGAGCACTACCTTTGCAGTGCCCCTAGGGTTTACATATGTTGCAGCCTCATTTTTATTCATCTCAAGTTATTTGCTGAATTCTCTTCTGATTTCTTCTTTGACACATTGATTATTTAAGAATGTGCTTTTAAATCTCCATATATTTATGAATTTTCACTTTTTGAGTCCAGTATTGATTTCTAGTTTCATTCTGTTGTGATCAGAGATTGTATTTTGCATAATTTCAAACTTTTTATATATATTGAGACTTGTCTTGTGACCCAAAATATACTCTATCTTGGAGAAGGATCCATAAGCACTTGAAATAAAGTATACCTTGCTGTCTTGGGGTGCAATATTCTTTAGATGTGAGTTAGGTCTATGTTCATTTATCATACTATTCAAGTCTTGTTTATTTATCCTTTGTCCAGATGTTCTATCTAATAGTTAAAATGGTGTATTGAAATCTAAATTGATATTATACAGAGTTCTATTTCTTCCTTCAATTTTATCAGTGTATGCCTCATGTATATTGGGACACCCAGGTTAGATGCATAATTATTCAATATAGTTATTCTTCTTGCTGAATTGCCCCTTTTATTAATATATAATGATCTTATTTATCCCTTTTAACAGTTTTGTATTTAAAACCAATTTGCCTATCTTAAGTCTCATTAGTCCAACACTTTTTTGGTTACTATTTGAATGAAATAACTTTTCACAAATTTTCATTATTAACCATGTTATGTCCTTACGTCTGAGATGTGTCTCCTGTAGACAACACATAGATGGCTCAAATTTTTATCCATTCTATCTGTCTATGTCTTTAGATTGGGGAATTCAAGGCATTAAATTTCAATGTTAATACTCTAATGTCATTAGTTACTTCATCTATGTTGTCCTTTGGCTCTCTGTTGTTATATTGTCCTATTGTTTGTCTTCTTACCCTTTAGTTTACCCTTCCTACTAATCTTCATTTCTAAACTCTTCTCCAAATCTCTTGCATTTTATTTTCATCTTACTCTCCAGCACTCCCTTTAGTATCTCTTGTAACTGTAGTATTTTGGTGACATATTCTATGATTTTTTTTTTTGGTCTGTGAAGATTTTGAAATTACCTTTATTTTTGCAGGACAGTTTTGCATGATACAAAATTCTTGACTGCAAATTTTTGTCTTTTAACAACTTATATGCATCAATCCATTTGCTTCTCACCTCCATGGTTTCTGATGAGAGGACTGTACTTAATCTTATTGAGTTCCCTTGACTGTGATGCTTTGCTTTCTCTTGTTGCTTTCAGAATCCTTTCTTTATCTCTGATGTTTGTCATTTAGAATAGTAGTTGCTTAGGGATAGGTTTATTTAGATTTATTCTGTTTCAGGTGTTTTGTCCTTCTTGAATATTCATGTTTATGTGTTTCATAAGGCTTCAGAAGATTCGGGTATTATTCCTAAAACTTTTTTCCTGCCCTTTCTCCTTTCTCTTCTCCTTCTGGGGCAGTGATAATGCAAAGGTTTGTGTACTTCTCATTGTCTCTCAGTTCCCTGAGATGCTGTTCCTTTTTTCCATTCTTTTCTCTTTATGTTCTGTCTTTTCCAGTTTGTATTTTTTGACTATAAAATCATTATTTCTGTCTTCAAGCGTTCAAATCTGTTCTTATCTGTTTCTAACATATTTTTTTAATTTAATTTTCTATTTTTTTTATTGTGGGTATAAATCAAATTTTTCACAATACATTCCAATATGTGTAAAATGATATACAAATACATATGCATATATGTGCATTTGTTTACATAAATGTTATTTGTTATATATATACATATTTTTTTAAAGGTGCTTAGATTACCTAAATATTACTCAGAAATTACAGGGATTCTCATGTTCCCCACCTCCCACACCTCCAACAACATCCCACACCACCATTCCTCATCCGTGTGGCACAACACTTGCAATGGATATACACATCCTGGGGCCTTGCCACCGAGCATAGACCACAGTTCACATCATAGACCACACTCTCTCCCACACAGTTCTGCTTGGTATATTCTGATGGAAAATGGCCTACATCCGTCGCTGCCACGCCACTCAGGACAACACCCAAGTCCTAAAAAAGACCCTGTATTTCAACTGCCCCTCCTTTCCCTGCCCCAAAAACGTCCAGTGGCCACCGGCTCCACCTCACTGTTAGAATTTCTTCCATTGCTTGAATCACAATATGTCTACAACAGAACACCACCAAGTCCACTCTAGTCCACAGCTCCTCCCCCAATCCTGAGGGGACTGGGATGGTGATGTCCACTCCACCTCCAAGTGAGAGAAGGCTTATATCCTGTGGATACAGTGGATGGGATTATCTTGCCTGCAGCTGCAGGCCCTCTCCATTCCCTGGGATGGCCGCTGCCCATCATCATCTCCTTGCCAGGTTACTTGGATGAGTCCATTGAGCTGTAGGGTAGGAGTTGCAGCTCCACCGAGATTCCAGGCACAGCTGGCACTTAGGTAAGCCAGAGGATTCAGTCTCTGGAAGTACACCTAACAACTCCGGCATCACATATAGGTTTGAATAGAAGGGACTGATGGACCACGTGCAGGCATGACTTATTTGAGTCCAACTCTGTCACTATCAGGAGCACAGATTCCAATGAAGAGCCCACTAATTAGGCATCAATCTCTGGGGCTTTCCCCATTTATATAGGACCTGGGTGTCTCCAGAGCCCTCAGGGGTCTCTCTGTGTGGGGTGATATCCACTTTGGTGTTCTATGAGACTCTACTGAGGTGTGCGTAAGCATTATCTCTGGGATGACCTCCCGACTCTCTTTGAAGTCTCTTAGCTACGTGAACTCATTTCTCTTTATGTTTCCCCCTTTTATTCAAGGTATTTTTAATCTCATCCATCATGTCTTTCATACCCATAAGCTCTGTTGCTTTTCTTTGCAAACTCACTTAGTGTCTTCTTAATATCTTTGAATTGTTTGGTCAAATTTTATTTAAGTTATTTGAAGTGATTTAGGAGATTGGAGTGCTTATCACTGATTAATTATTTTTAATCCTGTTTCTCTGTACGATATTTGGTTAGTTCCTTTTCTGGGCCATCTTTCCCTGTTTCCAAATATGGCTTGCAATTTTTTATTGATGTCTAGGCATCTAAATATATATTTTTAAAATTATTATTATTATTATTTCATTTTCTTATTAATTTTATTTGGTTATTTTTTTGGCTTTGTTATTTGGTGAGACTTTGAAACACAGAAAGGTCTCAACTATGATATGGGAGAATCACAGGTGGGGGTGTTGGTGATGGGGGATGTGTGAGGATGGGGCATGCCTCTGAGACATCTGAATATGTTCAAGTGTTCATGTGGCATCGTCACAGAGGATGGAGACCCACACAATTAATGAAGGAATATTGAATTCCCATCCTGGGGAGTATTGCCTCATTCTCTAATAGGACAACAAGAATTCCCTGAGAACAAGGGCACTGCCTAGTGAAGGAAGACAAACTACCATCCAAGCCCTTCATATTGATGGTCGTGCTTATGAACCGTTTATTGTGAAACTGAACCTTAACTTCATGTTATATATTGCCTGAGCTACCTCCAGAAGTCTCCCTGTTGCTTAAATGGGTCCTCTCTTTAAGCCAAACTCATTACATAAATGCCCTACCTTTCCCCTGGTGTAGGACATGACTCCTGGCACCAAGGGATTATCACCAAGAACCAACTAGCAATGTATCTCAAAAAGACCTTGACCAAAAAGGGGGAAATGGTAAATACAAATTAGTTCTTATGGCTAAGAGATTTCAAAGTGAGTTGGGAGGTCATTTTAGAGGTTACACTTATGAAAGTCTCAGAAGGATCTCTTTCACTGCCACATTAAACATTGTCTCAAACAGTACGTTTCCTTATATATCATGGATATTAAACCCTTATCAGATATGTGATTACCAAATATTTTCACATATTGAGTCAGCAGCCTTTTCACCCTTTTACAAAGGTCTTTTAAGGTGCAAAAGTTTTGAATTTTGAGGAGGTCCCATTTATCTAATTTTTATTTTGTTGCTCATGCTTTGGGTGTAAAGTTTAAGAAACTACTGCCAATCACAAGATCTTGAAGATGTTTTCCCACAATTTCTTCTAGGACTTTTATGGTTGTTATTTTTATATTTAAGTCCTTGATCTATTTTGAGTTAATTTTTGTATAAGATGTGACACAGGGGTACTCTTGTAAGGAGATCATACAACTCAACATTCAAAAGACAAAGTATCTGATTAAAAAAGGGGCAAAAGACTTGAAAAGTCAACTGCCCAAAGAAGAAATACAAATGACAAAGAAACACATGAAAAAATGTTCAATATCACTGGCAATTAGGGAAATGCAAATCAAAACTACAATGAGATATCATTTCACACCTATTAGTTTGACCATTACTAAAATGTCAGAAAACTGTAAATATTGAAGAGGATGTGGAGAGATAGCAGTGATTATTCACTGTTAGTGGGAATGTAGAATTGTGCAGCCACCCTGGAGGACAGTTTGGCAGTTCCTAACAAGGTTGAATATAGACTTGTCATGCGACCCTGCAATAACATTGCTAAGGCTATACCCAAAGGAATTGATAGCAGTGACACGAATAGATATCTGCACACCAATGCTCATAGCAGCATTATTCAACATAGCCAAAAGTTGGAAACAATGCAGGTGTCCATCAACTGGTGAATGGATAGACAAATTGTGAAGTATACACGTGATGGATTATTATGCAGTGGTAAGAAGAAATGAAGTTGTGAAACATATGACAAAATGGATGAACCTGGAGGACATTATGTTGAGTGAAGCAAGTCAAACACAAAAGGAAAAAGACTCTATGATTGTTTTATTATGAAATAAATATATTATGTGAAATATAAATATATTATGTGAAATATGAATATGGGTAGAATTGTATATATAAGAACATTTATCCTTGAGCCCAAAAAAATTTAAGTTAATACTACATGATGTTAATATCAGACAAAAAAACAACAGTATACTCCATGAAGGTGACTAGATACAAGATACTACATATTTTTTATTTAATTTATATAAAATGTAAATATAAATCAATTCATAAAGATTAAAGTTTAGTATTATGAAGGCCTGAGGAAGGAATGCAAAGGGATTTGGAGTCTTTCTTTTCAGAGTTATGAAATTTTTCTAGAAATTTTAAAATGATGAAGGTAAAACATTGTGCTTATAATAAAAGCCATTGATTATATACTTTGGATAGAATAGCCAGAAATAGCAGCTATATACAGTGGGGGAACCATAAAGAGATTAAGAAGTGAGGAATTTTTGATTTGGTTTCTTTGTTTTTTTGTTTATTATTATTAATATTAAAATAATCAAAATGACCTAATTATGATTAAAGTGATTATTGCACAACTATGTGATTATTGCAAATACCATTGATTGTACACTTTGAGGAATTGAGTGCTTTATTAATATGTATTAATAAAATTGATTAAAAAATAGTGGGTTTCCTGAGGGCTCTAGAGATATTCAAACACTATAAGCATGGCAGTCAAGCTCAACAATATGGCACACTGTCAGAGTGTCTTACTTTGGAACTTATGCTTCACAGTGTAAAAGAATTAGAATCATTTATAGTTTCCCTACACATGACTTTCCTGTCCTTTTTATTTGAACCCAAATTACAACTATAATTGTTAAATATATGTCCCAGAAACTTAAATCTTTGGTCGGTCTATGTGCCAGTTGACTCCTGAATCTCAGCAGAGTTGCAACATGTATGCTCCAGTTCATTGGACTTATCCAAGACAACTAACAAGGAGATGATGAAGTACAACCCCCATCCAAAGAAACAGAGAGTCTGCAACTGCAAGTAGGATAGTTCCATCCATCTTCTCCATGGGATTTAAACCCCCTATCAATGAGAAACAGAGTGAGCATCATCATCCCCAAATTCTCAATATTGGGGGATGAACAATGGACTAAAGTAGACTTATTATTATTCTATTATGGATTTATTATTATTCTAGCAAAGGAAGAACTTTTATCAAAGATATAAATTCAGTGGCCAACGAAAGTTTTGAAGGAAGGTAGAGGGAAGAATAGGTATAATATAGGAGCATTATTAGTACATGGGAATTGCCTTGCATGTCTTTGCAATGACAAATATAAGCCATTATATATTTTGTCATAACCTACAAAATTGTGCAGGATTGAATGTAAACTATAATGTAAACTGTAACACATGGTTAGTAGCAACGCTTCATTATGTGCTTAACTGTAACAAATGTGCCTCACTAATGAGGGATGTTATTGAGGTAGGAAAGTGTGGGAGGGGAAAGGAGTGGGGTGTATGGGAATTATTTATATTTTTCATGTAACTTTTATGTAATCTAAACTTCTTTAAAAATAATAAAAGTAATTAAAAATTAATTGGTTTACTTAAATTAATTAATTAAATTAAATGAAGTGAAACATGGAAAAGATTTGGTAATGGTAGGTAGTAAGGGTTTCATAACATTGTGAATGTAATTAATATCACTTAATTGTACATGTGAAATTGATTAATATGTGAAATTTTTTTATTTTATATATGTTACAGAGTGAATTTTAAAAAGTAAAAATTATTTTAAAACAGGAAAAAATGAAACAATAACAAAAAACCAATAGAATTTTTGAAAGAGTGAACTGAAATCTAAACTTTGGACTTTAGACAAAATAAAATTCTAATAATATTAGTTCACCAATTGTGACACATACTTCAATAATACAAAATATTAAAACTGTGTGTGGGAGACTGTTGGTGTTACAGGAGAATTTTGTAATTTCTGCATAAATTTTCTTTAAACCTACAACTGATCTAATGGTAAAGTTTATTAAAGAATATTTTCACAATAGTATATCCTCCTAAGCTTTCAAAGTGAATTGAAATCTACAACAAAACTTTTAGAGGTTATATATGAGTTTAGTAAAGTCGCAGGCCATAAGATCAACACTCAAAAATCAGTAGCATTTTTGTATACCAATAATGAACAGTCTGAGGAGGAAATCAAGAAAAAAAATACCATTTACAACACCAACTAAAGGAATCAAATGCTGAGGAATAAATGTAACTAAATATGTAAATGACTTATACACAGAAAACTACAAAATACTAGTAAAGAAAATCAAAGAAGACTTAAAATAAATGGAAGAATATTCCCTGTTCATGGATAGGAAGACTAAACGTCATTAACATGTCCATCCTATCCAAGCTAATCTACAAGTTTAATGCAATCCCAATGAAAATCAACAACGCATTTTTTTACTGAATTGGAAAAGCTAACAACAAAATTTATTTGGATGGGTAAGGGGCCCCAAATAGTCAAAGGCATATTGAAAAAGAAAAAGAAAATTGGAAGAATCACACTACCTGACTTTAAAATGTATTACAAAGCTAAATGGTGAAAACTGCATGGTATTGGCACAAGGATATACATACCGACCAATAGAACCGAATTGAGAATTCTGATATAGATACTCGCATATACAGTCATCTTATATTTAATAAGGTTATCAAGCCCACTCACCTGGAAGAGAATGGTCTCTTCAACAAATGGGGCTTGGAGAACTAGATATGTTGTTGCAAGTAACTATGAATGTTGTTATCTATGAGTGAAGCCAGGGGGTTCACCATGCGCTCTGAGGTGGGTGGAGGGAGGAATAGAAGAAATGGAATAGGGGGTATTTTGTGCCCAATGGAAGTGTTTTACATGATCTTGCATTGATGGGCACAGTCCATGTTAAATATCATCAAAACTTATAAAAGTGTGTGGTCTAAAATGTAAACCATAAAGTAAACCATTGACCATGGTTAGTAGCTATGTTTAACTATTTGTATATTTGTTGTAACAAAGGTACCATCCACATATAAAAAGGAATTAATATGGGAAGGGGGGAAAGGAGGAGGATGTTGGGTTTATGGGAGTACCTTGTATTCTCTATGTGACTTTATAGTGACCTAAATCTTCTTTGAACACAAAAGGAAAAAAATTAAGACACTGGGGAATAAATGGAAGAAAATGTCATTGTACAAACAGGACACCAGATATTAGAATGATGAGGCAAAATGACAAAAAAAAATTTTTTTTATATTTTTCATTAATTTTTAATATCCCAATCTTTTAATTTAATTTCATTTTCAGTTTTTAAAAAAATTTAATGTATTTTATTTCTTATATTTAAGCCCATTGTTATTTCATTTTCCTATTGTATTTGGATATTTTATTGACTTCATTTTTGAAGATGCTTTGGATCAGAAGTGTTACAAGTGGGCAGGGGAATATCATTGGTGTGGGGTATCAGTGGTGGAGAATACATGGGAGGAAGTTCACCTGTTTTATAAGGTATGTAAAAACGTTCAAATGTTCACGGGGCATTATCACAGTGGGTGGAGTTCACACAAGAACCAAGAGAATAATGAATTCCCATCCTGGAGAGCTCTGCCACATTCTCTAAGGTAGCAGCAACAGTCCCCCAAGTACAGGAGTAATGACTGGTGAAGGAGTATTTTTCATTGATGGGACCTTGGTATTGATGACTAGGATTTTGACCCTTTGCTTCTGAAATTGAAACTTAGCCTAGTATTTTGAGTTGCCTAAGGGTTGTCTCCTGAGAGCCTCCTTGTTGCTCAAATGTAGCCTCTCTCTAAGCCAAACTCAGCATACGAATGCATTACCTTCCGCCAACATGGGACCTGACTTCTGGGGATGAGCTTCCGTGGATTACTACCAAGCAGCAACTAGCAATGCACCTGGAAAAAGACCTCAAATAAAAGGGGGGAAATGTAAAGACAAATGAGTTTATATGGCTAAGATACTTCAAAGTGGGTCAGAGGTCATTCCAGAGGTAATGCTTACGCACATCTCAGCAGGATCCCATAGACTGCCAAAGTGGATACTACCCCAAATAGTGGGGCTCCTGAGGGCTCTAGATACACCCAGGTCCTAAGGCAAATAAGGGCAGATACATCTGGAGTTTGGTGCCTTGCCAGTGGGCTTACTTTGGAGTTTGTTCTCCTGAGAGTGACAGAGTTGGACTCAGTTATGACTTTCCTACACATGACTCATCTATCCTTTCTATTTAAACCTATACTTAGTATTGGAGTTTGTAGGTGTACAGCCAAGAGACTGGAATCTTTGGTATGTCCATGTGTCAGTTGAGTCCAGAGCCTCAGTGGAGTTCCAACAGATACTCTCCAGTTCATATGACTCACCCAGGACAACTAACAAGGAGGCCACACCAAGGAAATGAGAGAGCCTACAACTGCAAGCAAGAGAGTCCCATCCATCAGCTGTATGGGATTGAAGCTCCCTCTCAATTAGAGATGGAGTGGACATCACTATCCCATAATCCTCAGGATTAGGGAATGAACTATGAACTATAGTGGACTTACTGGTATTCTACTATAAACTTATTGTGATTCTAACATTGGAAGAAATTACAACATTGATGTAGAGGCAGTGGCCCCTAGAGGCTCAGGGAACAGGGAAAGGGAAAACAATTGTAATATTGGGTCTTTTTCAGGACTTGGGAATTGTCCTGAATGACATTGCAATGGCAGATATAGGCCATTTTATATCATCCCATAACATGCAGAACTGTGTGGGAGAGAGTTTAGACTACAAAGTGAACTATGATCCATGCTCCGTGGCAATGCCCCAGGATGCATTTATCAATTGCAATGAATGTGCCACAATAATGAATGATGTTGTTTATGTGGTTGGGTGTGGGAAAAGTGGAGAGTAGGGCATATGGGAATCCCTATATTTTTGTATAACATTTATATATCTAAGAATCTTTTAAATATAAAAAATATAAATAAATAAAGAGTTAGAAGGGACAAACACTTAAGATGGTTGCAGGGGTAGTAGCATTTCTAAGGAATAATCAGATTTTAGGAAAATAAAGGCTCTGAATGAAAATTTCATTAAAGAATTTGAAAGGACTTTACAGGGCCCCAGAGAAGGTATAGGATATAGGTGAGCCATAAGCAATTGGGTCTTGACAGATGAAACATGAAGTTATGGGAGGATTAGAGTATGGGAAATGATAAATCCCCAAAAGGAGAATTTTGAACAATGACAAAAATGATAGGCACAAGATGAATATTTGGATTACCTGACCAGAAGTTTTCCAGAAGATGTCATTTTGGCAGAATCTAGGCAGATAGAATGGAATAATTTCTTTCTCAGAGACTTCGAACTGATTTCCAGTCTATTTTAGGCAGTTGGCCATGGGGATGATTTTAGTTTCTAAAAGGAGGACATGTTGGATAATTTCTTTCTTGTTGCCAATATTTTATATTTAGAAATGGAAATTGTGAAAAACATTTTGAATTTAATGTTTCCAAATTTATATGTTTCTTGAAGAGTTTAAAATCAAATATCATATGATCTCATATGATATACCTAAACAAAGTATTCATAGAAATATAGTAGAGTACAGTTAACTAAAGATCATGACAGTGGAGGGAAAGGGGGAGTTATTGATTAATATATGCAGAGATTCAGTTCAAAATGATGAAAATGTAGAAGTAATGTATGATGGTGATGGTAGCAGAATATTGTGAATGCAATTATACATTGAACTTCTGAATTTTATAATATGGTATTTCAATGAAAAGTAAAAACAAAAAAAGTGTTTCAAAGGAAATTCAAATTCAGGACACAGCTGTGCAAAACTTTAGATAGTAAAATGTAACAGCATGCATGTAAAGAAGGTAATTTATTATATTCTAAAGGAATACACGATTAAAAAAATGGACTAAATCCTTTTTATAACAAATCAATTTTATTGTTACATATTTATAAATCATACAATTCATCCAAATTGAACAATAATAGTGCTTAGCATAATCGCAGATTTGTGCATTCATCACGTATCATTATTAGAACATTTTCATTATTTCAGTAATAAAAATAAACCAAAAAAAAACAGAAAAAACTAGAAAATTCTTCTCCTCTCAATCTGTCTATGTTTTTCTTGCTGCACATAGCTGCTATTTGCACAATTATTTATTTATTTATTAAGCAGTTTTATTGAGATATATTCAAATACCAAATGATCTATCTAAAATGTATAATCAATGACTTTTAGTATAATCACAATGTTGTTCATTAATTTATCATGAAAAATTTTAGATTTTAATAGTCCAAAAGGAAAATATCCACTCCACTTAGCATGCCTTCTCTAACCCTACATAACCACTAATCAAATTTCATCTTTATAAAATGATTTATATTTACATTTTATATAAATGGATTCATACAATATATTACACAATATATTTAGTTCATAGTAATGCAATCATGCAGTATTTGTCTTTTGTGTCTAGATTGCTACACTGAACATAATGTCCTCCAAATTCATCCATGTTGTCATTTGTTTTAAAACTTCATTTCTTCTTATATATGCATAGTATTCCATCTTGTGAGTATGCCACAGTTTCTTTATCCATTCATCATTTTATGTACACCTGTTTTTTTCCATCTTTTGGCAATTATGAATAATGCTACTCTGAACATGAATGTGAGAATATCTGTTTGTGTCACCACTCTCAGTTCTTTTGAGTATATACCCAATAGTGGTATTGCAGAGTCACATGGCAAATCTGTTTTCAACTTCTTTAGAAACTGTCAAACAGTCCTCTACAGTCACTGCACCATTCTGCATTCCCAAAAACTGTGAATAAGTGTTCCTATCTGTCCACATCCTCTCCAACACTTGTAATTATCAGTAATTTTAATAGGGGCCATTCTGGTAGATGTGAAGTGATATTCCATTGCAGTTTTGGGAATTTTTTTTTCATGT
This sequence comes from Cabassous unicinctus, assembly GCA_029593785.1. Taxonomy (NCBI): domain Eukaryota; kingdom Metazoa; phylum Chordata; class Mammalia; order Cingulata; family Chlamyphoridae; genus Cabassous; species Cabassous unicinctus. The sequence continues at coordinate 12,899 of JAQZBX010061515.1, forward strand.
GCTTTTTTGCTATTTGTATTTCTTCTTTGGACAAATGTCTATTGAATTCATTTGCCTGTTTTTTATTTGTATCATTTGCCTTTATTTTTGAGTCGTAACATCTCTTTATATATTATAGATATTAAACTCTTATCAGACATGTGATTTCCAAATATTTTCTCACATTGTGTCACCTGCCTTTTCATCCTTTTGACAATGTCCTGTGAGGTGCAGAAATGTTTAATTTTGAGAAGGTCCCATTTATCTCTTTTTCCTTTTGTTGCATGTGCTTTGGGTTTAAAATCCAAGAAAACACCACCTATCAGAAGGTCTTTAAGAAGTTTCACTGCTTTATCTTCTAGTAGTTTTATGGTCCTTTTATCCATTATCCATATTTAGGTCTTTTATCCATTTTGATTTGATTCTTGTGTAGGGAGTGGGATAAGTTTCCTTTTTCATACTTTGGTTATAGATACCCAGTTTTCCCAGAATCATTTTTTTAAGAGACTGTTTTGTCCCTATAAAATGGACTTGGTAGTTTTATCAAAAAACAGTTGACCATAGAAGTATGGGTTTATTTCTGGATGCTCAATTCTATTCCACCAAGTGATATGCCTATATTTATGCCAGTACAATGCGGTTTTAACCACTGTACCTTTGTAATGTGTTTCAAGGTCAGGCAGTTTGTCCGTTTCATCTAGGTTATTGGTTTTGTTGGCATATAGTTTTTGGTTATATACTTTTATGATTCTTTTTATTTCTGTGGGGTCAGTCATAACTTCACCCTTTCCTTTCTGGTTGTATTTAAAAGCATCTTCTCTCTTTTTTCTTTTGTTAGTCTAGCTAAGGATTTGTCAATTATGTAGACTTTCTCAAAGAACCAGATTTTGATTTTGTTGATTTTCTCTATTTTTTGTTGTTGTTGTTCTCAGTGTCATTTATTTGTACTCTAATTATTATTTCTTTCCTTCTGCTTACTTTGGGATTGGTTGCTGTTCTTTTTCTCGTTTCTACAATTGTTCAGTTAAATCTTTGTGTTTAGGTCTTTCTTCTTTTTTTAATATATTCATTTAAGACTAAATTTCCCTTTCAAGGCTTCCTGCACTGTATCCCATAAGTTTTAAGTTGTGTTCTAATTTTCATTTGTCTCAGTATATTTGCTAATTTCACTTGCAATTTCTTCTTTGACCCACTGATTATTTAGGAGTGTGTTGTTCAGCCTCCACACAGTCACAAATTTGCCTCTTTCCTGTCTATTATTGATTTCCAGTTTCATTCCATTATGATCTGAGAAGGTGCTTTGTATAATTTCAATCTTTTTAAATTTACTAAGAGCTGCATTGTGGTCTATCTGGAGAAAGATCTATGGGCACTTAAGGAAAATGTATATCCTGCAGAGTTTGGATGCAACATTCTGTATATGTCTGTTAAGTCTAACTCATTTACCATATTGTCCAAGTTCTCAGTTTCCTTGTTGATCTTCTGTCTAATTCTATCTAATGATGTAAGTGATGTGTTGAAGTCTCCAATGATTATTGCAGAGATGTCTATTTCTCACTTCAATTTTGTCAGAGTTTGCCTCAATTATTTTGCAGTATCCTGGTTAGTTGCATAGATATCTATGACTGTTATATCTTCCTGGTGGATTGTCCATTTTATAAATCTATAATGCCCTTCTGTTTTTTGTATAATTTTCTTGCATTTAAAGTCTGTTTTGTCTGATATTATTATAGATACTCCTGCAATTTCTGGGTTACTATTTGCATGGAGTATCTTTTACCAACCTTTCATTTTCAGCCAGTTTGTATCCCTGGGTCTAATGTGAGTCTCTTGTAAACAGCATATGGATAGCTCATGTTTTTTATCCATTCTGTCATTCTATATCTTTTGATTGGGGAGTTTAGCCTATTCACATTCAAGGATATTACTTACTGTAAATGCATTATTTACTTCCACCATTTTATTTTTTGGTTTTCATGTGTAATATCATATTTTCATCTGTCTTTATACTAATTGGTTATCCTCTCTGCTATTCTTTCTTTTGTACTGTCCTCCAAGCCTCTTTCCTGTTTATTTTTCAGGCTGTAAGCCTTCCTTTTATATCTCGTTCAAATGTGGATTCTATTTTATGAAGTCTCTTAGTTTCTGTTTGTTTGTGAATATTTTATACTCACCTTCATATTTGAAGGACAATTTTGCTAGATATAGAATTTTCAGCTGGCAGTTTTTCTCTTTCAGTATCCTAATTGTATCATACCACTGTGTTTTTGCTTCCATGGTTTCTGATGAAAAATCCATTCTAGGTTTTACAGGGTGCCCCTTGTATGTGATGATTTGCATCTCCCGTGCTACTCAGAGAATTTTCTCTTTATCTCTGACATTTGACATTCGTAGTAATATGTGTCTTGAAGTAGGTCTATTTGATTTATTATGATTAGGTACCATGCACTTCTTGGACATATAAGTTCATTTCTTTTGTGAGACTTTGGGAATTTTCAGCTATTATTTCCTCAAATACTCTTTCTGCCCCTTTTCCCTTCTTTTCTCTTCTAGAACTTCCATGATATGTTGTTGCATTTCATTTTGCCATACAACTCCCTTATCCCCTGCTCAATTTTTTCATTCTTTTCCCTCTCTATCATTTTCTATCTTCAATTTTAGCTTTTCTGTCTTTAATATCACTTATTCTTTCCACTGTCATTTCGAATCTGCAGTTGTATGCCTTTAATGTTTTTTGTTTGTTTGTTTGTTTGTTTTTTCTATCTCACCTAATGTGTCTTTCATTCCCATGAGTTCTGTTACTTTTCTATTCAGGATTTCAAATTCTTCTTTGTGCCCACTCAGGGTCTTCTTGTTATCATTAGCTCTTTAGCAATATTGTCTTTCAACTCATTAATTTGATTTTGGATATTTGTGTGCATCTTATTAATTTGTTCTCTCAAATCTGCATCTCTTCTGGGGGTTTGATATATTCCTTTTCTCGGGCCATGTCTTCCATTTTCTTAGTATGGCCTATCATTTTTGCTGATGTCTATGCATCTAATTAGGATGGTAGTTTTTTCAGATGCTCAATTTCTTTTTCTTTCATAGGGACTTAGTGGCTGGAGTCTGTGTCTTACTGCTGCTGTTTGATTCTCGGTTAGACAGTTTTGCCATTATGATTACCCTCCTTTGTCCCTCTCTCTTCTGGGTGGTATCCAGGTTTAACCTGGTGTCTCAAACACAAGATGATCTTTGTCCAGGCCTTTTCAGCCTTTCTCTAGCTATTTTTCTGGAATAGAAAAGAGTCCTGTGTCTTTCTACTCTGCCATCTTCCCGAAAGTCTCCCTAAATCCTTTTTTGATTTACAGGAGACCATTGCAAAATACTTTAATTACTGTATTAAAATATCATGAAGAAACAATTCAGACTTATATTTGTCGAAATAAAATTGAATTTTGCTTAAAAATGTGACTCTACTAAATGTTTTGATTAATAAAATGGCCTCTCAGGTTCACACATCAACAAATCTAGATAAATATGTTCAAAGAAATTTAAACCACTTCCCCCACCAAACAACCTGAGACATCCCTGGTGAATAGCAGATATTGTGCTCTCTGTGACCAACAAACACTTAAGTAATTCTTCTCCACCCTACAGGTCTTGTGCTCCATCTTTGCAAGGGCATTGCATTTTCTGTACTTGGCCTCCTTTAACTTGATGCTCCTTGAAGACCTCTATATCATCCTCACTGTCAAGAATCTCAAGGTGGCTAGCTATACCAGCACAAGCAGATTCTAGAAGAGGTTCACATACCCTTTCAATTACAGAATCCCAGCTGGATTGTGGCTTTTTGTGCAGGGCTCAACGCCTGTGGATATGACATACTTATTTAGTGAGTGTGATGCTGAACTTGTTGTTATGGAGAAAAGTACATACACCTGTCTACACATGAAACCAAGGGAAGGAAAAACAGGAAGCTATTTGTTAAGACAGTCATTATTATTATCATGATTAATATTGACACTTTAAACCATAATAATAATAGTGGTGGTGACAACAGTTCTCATTTGCTGTTTATAGATACAAGCTTTATGCTAATCACTGGATAAACAGTAATCCAATCAACACTCAAACTCCACTTGAAGCAAGAATTAACCCTGTGTCCCCAGTTAAAAAGTGAGGACACTGAGCTTCGTGTTTGCAAGTTCGTAGTATTAGTAGGTAT